>JABUQX010095190.1:50000-55000 GCA_015478945.1 Trachelipus rathkii
AACTCTTTTACTCAACAAATTGTTGTTGGCGAAGTAATGTTGATCATGTCAGTAGTAGGATTGCGCTTTAACCTCCTAAAAGGGAAAGTAAATTTGAAGTGAATATGACCTTGGGCGCTGCGTCGAAAAATCGATTCCCGTAGGGGATCGATTTTGAGTTGAAATCGAATCCCTTAGAGATTCGATTTTTACGCACGCGAGCATGCACACACACACAAAATAAGGGTGGATCGAAATATTTAAGGGATCATTGCCTATTTTTTCATTATTTGTTAATTATGTATGTATAATTGTTGTTCAAAGCGTTGACACTGCCCCGCAGTGGCCCCGCACCAAGCACCGGATAGAGTTTGCTACATGGCATCTCTCTCAAACTTGGCACCCCCATAGGGGTGACATAACCTCGTCGTAAACGAGGTTACGTGGCCCTGCACTCCCCGTAGGGGGATGCTGGCCTCCAAACATTGAACATTGACGTAGAAGGCTGAAACTTGGTATACACCTTTCTTATAAGGTACCCTCGTCGCAGACGATGTTACATGACCGTGCACCGGTGCTGACCCCAAAACATTAAATATTGATGTAGAAGGACGAAACTTGGTATACACCCTTCATATGAGGTATCTTCGCTGCAGCCGAAGTTAAATGGCCGTACACCCCCTAGAGGGGGGTGCTGGCCCCTCCAAGTAGGAAATTACAGTAGAATGATGAAACTTAGTATACACCCTTCTTATAATGTATCCTCGGTACATTCGAAGTAAAGTGACGCTATGCCCATATGGTGTTGGGGGCAACGAAGTTACCTTATACGAAATTTGTATACCGAATTTCATCCTTCTATGTCAATTTTAATGGATTTGGGACACAACCCCATCCCTCAATGGGCATAGCGTCATGTTACCTCGGCTGCACCGAGGATACCTTATAAGAAGGGTGTATACCAAGTTTCATCCTTCTATGTTCATTTCAAGGTATTGGAGCTCAGCCCCCAACACCATATGGGGATAGCGTCACTTTACTTCGAATGTACCGAGGATACATTATAAGGGTGTATACCAAGTTTCATCGTTCTACGTTCATATCCTTCTTGGAGGGGGCAGCGGTGTACGGCCATTTAACTTCTGCTGCAGCGAGGGTACCCCATACGAAGGGTGGATACCAAGTTTCGTCTTTCTACGTCAATATTCAATGTTTTGGGGTCAGTACCCCCCTACGGGGGTGCACGGTCATGTAACATCGTCTACGACGAGGGTACCTTATAAGAAAGGTGTATACCAAGTTTCAGCCTTCTACGTCAATATTCAATGTTTGGGGGCAAGCACCCCCCTACGGGGGTGCATGGCCACGTAACCTCGTCGTGGGGGTGCCAAGTTTGAGAGAGATACCATGTAGCAAACTCTATCCGGTACTTGGTGGGGGACTACTGCGGGGCATTGTCAACTCTTTGAACAACAATTATACATACATAATTAACAAATAATAAAAAAATAAAAACTAGGCAATGATACCATAAATATTTCGATCCACCATTATTTTGTGTGTGTGCATGCTCGCGTGCGTAAAAATTTCAACTCAAAATCGATCCCCTACGGGGATCGATTTTTCGACGTAGCGCTCAAGGTCATATTCACTTCAAATATACTTTCACTTTTAGGGGGTTAAAACGCAATCCTACTACTCATGTCAGTGACTTCTTCAGTATGTGCAGCTTTGTTTTCCTTTTCTTTTTTTTATTTTTCTTTATTTATTATTCATTTATTTACACCTGAAATTCGAAACTGGGTTCACGACTTGAAAGCATGTGAAACGAATTTTAATAGTTTTTACAATATATATATATATATATATTATGATTATATATATATATATATATACACAATACATAAAAAAAAATATAATATATATATATAGTATATATATTATATATATTATATTATATAATATATATATATATATATTATATATATATATAATATTTACGCAATCCACAAGGAAAATAAAAAAAAGGAAGTTACCAAGCACTTTCGTGTATTTCAACACATTATCAAGTGCTTGGTAACTTCCTTTTTTTTTTTTTTTTCCTTGTGGATTGCCGTTAAAAGTATATTTCTCGTGCAAAAGAGTAAAATTTTAAATATATATATATATACTATATATATATATATTATATATATATATATCATATATATATATATATATATATATATATATATATATATATATATATATATATATATATATATATATATATATATATATATATATATATATCTTAAGATTTGTAAACTTTTCTCCGATACGAACGCTTCAAAAAATGAATAGAAAAAAAATAGCGGTTATTTTTTTTAAAGTTCTTAACTTTTTAAAAGGTCGGTACCCCCACCGTCAACCCACCCATCGACCCACCACGACCCACTCCACCATCCTTTTCCCCTGAAATTTGAATTTCATTTTAAGAGTATAAGAATAATAATGTTTGTATTTTATCTTGAATAAAGGAGGGTCTTATTTTGCGTTGTAAATGTTTCAAAATGGAGAAAGCCAGGAGGGGTCTGGGTCAGGGTGGTCGGTGTTGTGGGGGTGGGTGTGAGGGAGAGAGGTAGACTAGAGAAAGGGGAGAATAGGGGGTAGGCCTGGGGGAGTCACTAATGGATTTGCAAATCCGTAAATAAAATTAAGAACTTAATATGAAAGTTAAGAAGAACTTTGAATACATTAGAAGCTTCTTGGAAAGTAATGCATTAAATAAGTCGTTATCCGTTGCAAGCGATTTAAAAAAAAAAAAAAAAAAAGTAAAAAAGAAAAAAAAATATTAAACATTATTTTTATTTTATATTAAATTATTATTTTAAAAATTGCCGGTTAATTAATACTAATTAATACTTATAATTAAAATGTTTCACTTTCCTAATTTGCTGCGGGATGCGCCTGTATTTCATGAAACTCTTCTATAACACTTTAAATAGAGATAAAATACACCCTATATTTTTGTGTTAATCTCACCTGTGTTACACATTTTCGAAAAATTGATGCGATTATCTTATCTATGCTATATATATATATATATTATATATGTACTATATATATATATATATTATAAATATATATATATATATATAGTATATATATATATATATATATATAATATATATATATAAGTATTATTCTATATATAAATAAATATAAAGTTTGAGCAGTGTTGCCTGAAGTGGTGTATGGAAAAATATAGAAGTTTCTAATTCTAATACATTCATCACCTTGCAGTAATATATATATATATATATATATATATATATATATATATATATATATATATATATATATATATTATATATATATATATATATATATATATATATATATATATATATATATATATATATATATATATATATATATATATATATATATATATATATATATATATATATATATATATATATATATATATATATATATATAGTTTCAAAATCAAAATAGCTTAGGACGCCAATAGTAATAATAAGATTACAATGCCTTAATTAGAAGAAACTAGTGGATTCCTTTTGAATAGAAGAAAATTAAGTTATTAAATATTTATCATAAATTTATTTAAGAATGGTAGCAAAAGCTTTCGACCTTTTTAATTCTAGGTCCTCCTTCAGCTGCTGTTTTACATCAACTAAATTAAGTAATAATGAAAATATAAAATAAAAATATAAAATTATGAAAATTAATTTACAAAAGTTTGGTTTTAAGTTTTTTTGAAAAAAGGTGAGGAGTGCAGAATGTTGTTTATGATGGGATCTATGTGTGAGTCCTTTCTTTGTATATTGTAATTGTTAGAATTTGTTATGCAATAGGATTCAGAAAGTTTTCTAAGTTGTAGATTGTCAATGTGAATAATGGGTGTCATGTGGTTAATGTTTATGTTATGATTATGTGTGGATCTATGAAGGGTAAGGGCCGAATTAGGGTTATCTTGGAGAAGGTCATATTTATGTTGATAATTGCGTCGGGGAAAATCATGTGTTTCTCCAATGTATAGGTTGTTACAGTTGGCACAGGGAATTTTGTACACACATTGGGAAGTAAAGGAATCAGAATGAGTACGAGGTTTGAAGATTTTTTTGAAAGGAAGTACATTGGAGGAAGAAACAAGGATAGATTTGGGTAGGAATTTTTTACACATGTTGTGAGATGTGGTGGGTAGAGGGAGATATGAAGTGTGTGTGTTGTCTTGTCTTCTTGGATTAGTGTAAAAAGTGTTTTTTGCTTTACGGAGGGCATTATTAATGATGTGGTGTGGATAAGATAATTTACGAAAAGTTGAAGAAATTAAGTTAAATTCGGATTGCAAATGGAGGGGGGAGCAAATCCTGAGTGCTCTAAGAAAAAGAGAAGATAAAGTGCCAACTTTAGTGTTTAGAGAGTGGGAAGAGAACCAGTGAATATAATTAGGGTTGGCAGTAGGTTTTCTGTAGATGGAGAATTGTATGTGATTATGAGGGGACCAGGTTAAGAGAGCATCTAAAAAAGGAAGGGAGTTGTTGTTGGCAAGTTCAAAGGTAAATTTAATGTTAATGTGGATTTTTTTATTATGAATATTTTAATAACTTAATTTTGTTCTAATTCAAAGGAATCCACTAGTTTCTTCTAATTAAGGCATTGTAAATCTTATTTATATATATAATATATATATATATATATATATATATAGTAATATATTTATATATATATATATATATATATATATATATATATATATATATATATATATATATATATATATATATAATATATATATAATAATATAGGTATGACAAAAGAATTACGTGTCAGGGAACCAGAATGATACAAATTTCCATTTTTTCCCTTATTTAACAAACTTCATTTGCAATATAATGCGAACTTGATTGACGTTCGATAAATGAAAATATTATGAATTTAAATGAGAAAATATTCTTATGCGTCTGAAGAAGACATCAAGAAAGATGCTAAAAAAAAATTATATATATATA
>JABUQX010095190.1:72500-75305 GCA_015478945.1 Trachelipus rathkii
TATATATATATATATATATATATATATATATATATATATATATATATATATATATATATATATATATATATGTATGTTGTGTTATATATATATATATATATATATATATATATATTATTAGTATAGTTAGCAGGTTATATATATATATATATATATATATATATATATATATATATATATATATATATATATATATATATATGTGTGTGTGTGTATTACCCACATACACACGAGTATATTACTGTTACTGCTTCTGTTCAAGATTTTTGTTCAACTTTAATTCTTTTTGAAAGATTTCCGCTGTTATTCTTTTCTTGACAGTATTTTACCTTTGTTTAATTACACGTGATGTTTCTCTGATTTTATATCTCGTGTTTGAACTTCTTCCTAGTTCGTTCTAATCTTTAATAGACCACCAGAGACTATACTTGTCTCTCGCCTATTCCAATTTTTTTTTTTCTCCCTTTACAAACATCACCATCCTGCCTCTATTCAAAGAGATATATTCCGTTTTAAAAATGACTCGCAGTTTTATATATATATATATATATGTATAAGATATAGTAAAGAGTAGTATATATATATATATATATATATATATATATAGTATATATATATATATATATATATATATATAAATTTGTGCTTATGTTGTGGGTTTATTAATGGTTTATTAAAGCCCTAGAAAAAAAGAACTAAAATGAAAGAGATCAAATAACATCGTTGAAATAATAATAATAAAAAAAAAATCATTATCCATAATTAGGGTTTAAATGCTCTGATACTCAAAGTTTAAAAGACTTAGTCAAGAAATAATCGTTTCCCCGGGTGAGCTTGAAGTTGAATCTGATGTAATGTCACTCTCTCTTCGAAGGGAATACATCATGTGCACAAGTTATCTTCGCTTTCAAACCCCAATACCATCTGCTTTAACACCGATTTTGCGAGAGGTACCTCAGAATCCTCCTCACTGGCCATTTGCAAACACAGTTTATAACATTTTTAACATCCCTTTGCAAAAGTTGCTGCCGTTCTCTTATGATGGAGGGTATAAAACCTTGGCTAACCCCTGCTCCCACCATTTGCCTGTTCCTGACCTCTCTCTCCAAATCTAGCTACCCTGCTGCTTGTTAAAGGCATAATTCCTGTTTCATTCCGCAGTTCACGGCAGATTTACTCCAGTGTTTACTGACGGCTCTCGAACAGGGGACTATGTGGGTGCGTCTGCTGTTTTTCCTGACCGCAATCTCTCCATACCCTCCCCATCACGCTTCAATTTTTACGGCAGAATTAATGGATATAATGATTGCCCTTTCCCGAATTTTATTCTTTAACGAAGACCACTCTTATGTTATTTATTTAAATTCGCTCAGAGCCAGGTAGGCGCCTAAAGCCCACTATTCGAAAAATAATGGTATCCGCTGTACAACAATCTCTTCGGCTGCTCCACTCTCGTAAGAAACAAATCATACTATGTTGGACCCCCTTCTCACGCAAGGATAACTGGCATCGAAATCGCCGACAGAGAGGCCAAAATGGCCGCCTCTTCTTTTCAGAGCTGTTCTAGGTACCTCCCAGATACCATTCTAAAAGGTCGCCTCCCATAAGCTGATTACTATCCTGCTCTCTGACAAGGCTTCTGGTCTTATTAGCAAGAGTGCTGGACAAGTGAATAGCGAGGGGAGAAATTTAGAAATATAAAGCCGAACATTGGTGAGTGATCTTCCTCTCACCGACGAAAGCGCTTGCAGGAGGTGATACGTACACGCCTCCTTATTGGCTTGGCCATATCAATATCGCTCACATTCATTACATGTCATGGGACCCTCCTCCCATCTGCAAATTTTACCGTCCCCAGACCCCACAATTTGTTCATCATATCTTCATTGACTGTCCCCAACTGAAACCCTTTCGCCGTCGTCATTTTCCTACTTTGTGGTCCATAACACCTTGTTATTCCATATATATCTTATCTGAATCCTCCCACTTTAACAGTAACTCTATTTTCTCTTTTCTTCAAGAACTGAATATTCTTTACAACGTATGATTTTGTTATGTAATATTAGAACTATTGATAATGTAAGATCATCTTTTTATTTATTTTTGACTGAATATTCATTTCGCCATCCAAATTTTCTTTGATATTTAAAATATGTCTAAGCCAAGACCTACCCATGGAGTTGATTATTCAACCCAGTGTGGCCGCTTCTATGTGGACTGTGATGGGTCCTGTACATTATCTCAAAAAAAAATATATATATATATATATATATATATGTATATATATATATATATATATATATATATATATATATATATATATATATATATATATATATATATATATATATATATATATATATATATATATAAAGGGAGAGACAAGTAAAAATTCAAAGTTTCCAGAAATGTATTATTATCTTTTTAGAATGATAGACAAAAAAGTTCTATATATTTCTTTGAAAGATATATGGATTTTCTTTGACATAGCACGATTTGGACTTGTTTTATGTACTTTTTGGTGTGTGTTTGTATATATATATATATATATATATATATATATATATATATATATAGGCATATATATATAGACCAGAGACAGTATATATATATATATATATACAAATATATCCTGTTCACTCTTTTGTAAGAAGTTTCATATTTTATAAAAATATGTAACTAACAATTTTTGGAAGTGGATGTTCGAAATTTATTGATAAAGCTTCGCTGACATTCTATACTTACATTTTTATATATATATATATATATATATATATATAAGGCGTTATTATATATATATGTTAT
>JABUQX010095191.1:0-7500 GCA_015478945.1 Trachelipus rathkii
TAATATAAGTAAAAGTACTAAATATATATATATATAATATATCACCTTACTACTATATACTCGTATAATTACTGACTGTTTATACTTGGATAAACTTATGATTATACCTATATAATATATATCAAATGGTAATATAGCCGATTTAGTTAAGGATATTATATGCTAGATATAACAGAAGGATGAATTTGTATTCTTCACAGCTATATATACCGCAAGTCTATATATTATTATTAATAATATATATTAGGGATGGCCCGATAGTGAATTAGCCGGATAGACTGGATATCCGGCTGGAAGTTAACCGGACTATCTGGCCGGCCATATCGATAGTGAATAGCCCGGATAGCCGATACCGGATATCGGCATCTGTTTATATAGCTCGGGAGGGTTGACTAAATAAAAAAAAAAAATTTTCTCATCGTGGTAGTACTAACAAGTTTTATTTAGATTATCTAATTCTAGAGAGTTTTTATATTTTTTAAAAAATATATATAAATTAGTGTATAAAATGTCCTTAAAGAGAATTTCAAATGGATTTCAATAGAATTTCACATTTGAAAAATTGAAATTTTCTTTAACTTTATTTTAAATGAAATTTTTTTGACAAATTTTTAATAAATATATTTTTTGTTCCAGTGTATACAGTTGAGTATGTTAGCTTAAAACTGGCAAACCCTAAATTTTGTTCCCAGAGGCAGTGCATAGTGGTTTAAATCGCTGGGGCTAACTTGGCCCGATTCATACCCACCCCATAAAATTGATGATGGGTGAATTGGGCCACCATTGGTTATTCTTATTTTATGTAGCCTATTATTATTGACATTTTATTACGTATAGCTAAATTTACAATATAATAAAACAGTTACTTATAATTACGTAAAAATTTAAATAAAAAATGAATTTATATGGAAAATAATAGGAATTCCAAAAAGTGTCAAAATTTGTCCCACGAATGGGGTTGAATTGGGCCACACCACATTTTTATTCTTTTTTATTTATCTTATGCCGATATTAATTGCTTATTACTAATTTTAATATACATAAACATAATTTCTATATTAAAGTTAAAAATTTAAATATAAAATTGAATTATACATAAAATGATGGAAATTTAAAAATTCGCCCAATTCACCCACAATGGTGGTCCGATTCACCCCTTCAAACTGTTTAATAGAGCTTTAAATTTAAACTTTAATAAAATACTATGATTATTAGAATACATTAAATTTTTTTGTGTTCCTTATGAACCTAACTATAGGCCTGATTATTTTCAAGAAAAAAATCTAAAAAAAAAGAGGGTATTAGGGGAAAGTGGGGAAGGACGAAGTTCATACCTAAAGTAAGCCAACGTCACCCCGCACCGAAACTCGACACTATATACAGGGATAAATATATTTTTTTGCTGCTTCACAATAAATAAGTTATAAATATTAATAAATCTTTTAAATATATATATAGATACTTAAAAATATCATAAGTTATATAATAAAGAATAAACTTAATTATATATATATATAGCTATTATATATTATATGGCCAGTCTCCAGATTAGGTGCCCCCTGTATCCAAAAAAAAAACACTATATCTACATAAAACTTAATATAATTTTTGAATTCAGCGTACATTGGAAAATGCAAGAGCCAAAAGAAATAAAAATATAATATATATAATTTTTAATAAATAACTCAAAAATTGAATAAATCCTACAAGAAGATAAAGACCCAGGGGAAGATACCATAAAAATAAAGTTTTACTTATATCTTTTCAATACTTTAGGGAAAATAAATAATAAAGGCAAAAATTAAAAAATAATAAATAAAAGTTTAATAAAATTGCATTTAGTGTAGGTTTGGTGATTGGTTCATAACAAAAAAAAATTTTAATTCTCTAGAACATTCTTAAAAAAAAAAATAATCAATTAAAGGAAAAAAAAAAGTTGTGGTTTTTGGTTTTGGTGGGGGTGTGTGTGGCGCGAAGCAGCGTGCGCGTAAATGTTCGCCTTACATTGAAAAGAAAATATTGGGGACTCATGACTGGGAACGCGAAAATCTGGGGGAACGAGAGAATTATCGTACAGGAAAAACCTATTTAATTATTATTATTACTTTTTTATATCATCAAAACTTTTAATTTTATTCTTCTTCATTTTCCTCCTTACAATGTGAGCTGATTTCAAAAATGTATTTCCAGTTTTTACGTAGCTATCAATATGTTTTTTTTTTTATTACATACATGGGACAATCTAATCTGGAGGCTGATATATACTATATATATATATATATATATATACTATATATATATATATATAATATATATATATATATATATATATAATATATATATATATATATATTATATATATATAATATATATATATATATATATATATATTACCCTCTCAGAGTGGAACGTCTCCTACAATGGGCGTTCTGCAATTTGTCCGCAAATTGCGGAATACCAAAAATAATATTAAGGAATTGAAATTGCGATAATTTGATTAAAATATTGTGTGACTACCAAAAAAAATTGTGGAGTTTCAGTGGAATTTTTTTTTTTTTTTTTTTTTTTTTAAAAGGAATGTTTTAAAATAGGTTTTTTTTTTTTTCTATGTAAAATTGTATCACTCATTATAAAATGAATATTGAGTGTGTACTATTAACTCGATAAAGCCAAGAATTATCTCGAATAGCGAGTAATAATTTTAGTTCTTCGATTGTTCCCTAATAAAGTTATAATCGATATTGAACATTTATTTCATAGCACCACTTTTTCTTGATAGCAGACGTATATTATTATTTTAATTCAAGTTTGTGCCCTGACAAATTTGCTGCTGATTTTTATATTTTATCACTGAAGGCGGTTAACATTGAGAATAATTCCGTTTTTTTTTTTTTTTTATAAATTTCTGAGAATGTGCGGTAATATATACTGGTAAATAATACAATGCTTAAACACGTTAAAATAAGCAGTGGTAATTACTATTTAGTAATTACAATAAATTAAACAATTAGAGAATAAATTGTGGTGGTAAAAATTGCATTAACATGTGTCTTGGTCGCTTAATTCCATCATAAATATATTTTTAACGATATATATTAAAATTAATATTTTTTATAATAATATTAATTATAATATTTTTAATATTACCATATTTAAACCTTTATTATAAAATGCAAACTTGCACATTTCAGTTATTTTGCACTGTACCTGAAACATTCAAAAATGATGAATAAAATAATATAACATTGGTAACCCAACATCGAAATTCTAAACAAGTAAATATATTATAGTATATATATATTATATCTATATATATATATATATAGTATATATATATATATAATATAGTGAGTATAATATATCTAAAATATATATATAATATAATATATCATATATATATATATAATATATAATAATATATAATATACGGTAATATATAATTTTTCAAATTATTTGGGATATTTCCCAACGAGGAAGAACCTACTAGGAAGTAATTATCCGGTCGAATCCGGAGCCGGATACGGATAGTCCAAAAAACTTGGCCGGATATCGTGTCCCCATCCCTAATATATCAGTAACTATATAATATATATATAATATATATATATCATATATATATATATTATATATATATAATATAATATATTATATATATATATATTATATAAATTATATATATACATATATATAATATTATATATATATATATATATACTTATATATATTATATATATATATATTATACTTATATAGTATATAACTATACTATATACCGGTACATTTATTATTACTTATATATGTTATAAATATATTATTATTAATAATTCCTTATATATATATATATATATTATATAATATTATATATATAATAAGGCTACTCATATAAGTAAATCCCCCATTATTATTATAATAGTTACTGATTATTCCAAACTTAAATACTTTAATATGATGTTGATTTAATAATTTTTAATAAGTAAATATATAAATTAATATAACGCTAGGTATTAATATAACCAAACGAAATATCACACTATTACTTCCCCGTAAATATTCAATATACTTAGTTATAAAGTATACTCACGCGCTACTATAAGGCGGGGACAAACTTAAAAAAAGACCTTTATAATACGTTACTTTGTATTATTATATATATATATTTATCACTTATTTATATTTATTATATAGTTATCATAATGAATATTTAAATCTTTATTCATATCTTATTATTTATATATTATTATGTTATAACTCCTAATTTAACTCATAAAAATATGTGAGTAGGTAAAATATATTATATTTATTGAAATAATATATTTATAGCTTATATACCTGCATGAAGAGGCCCCCCGACCGTTTTAAAACCTATATTTTAATATTATCTTCTTCTTCGTTAAGTACGTTTATGTACTTACTTAGTGAAATAATTGATTATACTATAATTACTATATATATATTAAATATCATATCATCTATACGTATATCACTTATATTCCATTTCTTTCTTATTTTTATTCCTTTTTTTTTTTTATTACAGATAGATAAAATTCACCTGAACCTCCGCTGAGGTCTTGTGGCGAAAGATATCATCTAGGTAGGAGGTGAGAATACTCATAATTACTCGTTCCGAAGACGACGGTATCGACTCCAAGAAGCCTAGGAGAGAATAATGATATAATATCACAATTTCTACCACCCATTCGGCGACCCCAGAATTAACGCAACACCTATATGGGCCTCTTTTGTTTGGCAGTGCTCTCGCTCCACTGAAGCCTACCAGGGTGGGCTTTTGTATAAATTAGAAATCTCATAATTGAGATACAGAGCATATACACAAAAAACATCACTATACAAAAATTATCAAATACCCACTCACATGAAAACTCACACCAAGCATGTAACACTATAAATATTAACTCATTATCTACCTATATATTTCAATATTTGAAGTTTTCTGCGTCTACGCCAATAAACACTATATTTCATACACAAATTCAATATATTTCACAATCAATCACTACTAATTTCACCCACTGTATACTTTAAAATATATGTAGTTAAATATCCACTATTATCTATTATTGTGGCTACTATGATTAATACTAATATTTAATCACTGTTCTACACTATATACTCACTAGCTATGCACACGACTTACTCACTATATTTTCTGGTAAATTATGTCTATTCAATTATTAACTTTTATCACTACTCGTCACTTATTATTCATGCTATTAATATTATTCTATTACTTATTATTTAAGAAAAGCAACAAGTTGCAGTGAGACCTCCCTGCTCTTAACCTTGGAACACTGCATAATATGCAGGCCACCACTAGCAATTGTTTGGGCAAACGATCATGAAGGCAATTCCGAAAAACGCCAAATGCGAGAACGTAGTCCAAGTAGATTTTCTCTATCAGGTATGCTTGACTATGTAAATTCCAAAATTTCTAAAAAAAAAAGACAGATAACGAAAGCTTTATGTCCTTTGGTGCAACATTTTACCCAATTATTTATTTTTTTATTTAATCTCGGCTTAATATAATTTTATTTATCTTTAATCCAATAAAAATCTGAATTCTTAACAGTGCTGCCCAGAATAATAATTTTTTCTCTCACTTTTGCCAAAAGATTTTTAAAATCTCTCTTCTAAACTCAACTGGCCATGCCCTGATTTTAGTTCCTAAATTGCAGAATTAAAAACTTGGGCAAGATTTTAATATATCCATACTTCATTTACAGCCATTTTAAGTTTCTTAATCTGTCAATTTAATCCGTAATCTTAGAAAGATAAACGACAGCATATTTCATTCGGTTTCATATAAGACGTTCTGAGGATTTACACCTTGTAATGAGAATGCAAGTCCAGTTTTAAAACTTTGCACAGTCCTTGATTTATAGGAAAATTTATTGTTATAGTTCTGAAATAAAATATAAATATATGGGATAAGTTTATACCTAACCTAGCTTCATAAAAATATTGGTATAAAATATAAAATACTCATAAAGACTGAAAATCAATAAGGAGACGTTGAGAATTAATCAGTATATATATATAATATATATATATATATATATAATATAATATTATATATATATATATATATATATAATATTATTATAATATATATATATATATTATATATATAGATATTTATATATATTATATATATATATATATATGATATATATATATATATATATATATATATTATATAATATTATATTATTATATATATATATATAATATTATATATACACATTACTAAACCATATAATATATAGTTATATATATATATATATATATATGACAGATATTATTATATAAAATAATATAAAACAATGGCAAAATCTTCAACCAAGGATTCAATTTCCTATCCCTCTTGTTTTGTATGTGGATTTAAGAAAACTGGAGCACACCCCTTGTATATTCGTCAGTCTGGTCAGCCGGGGCCATATTTTCCATTTTTGGAAACACATGAGCCCCCTGATGGTGCAGAACCTCCTACTCAGTGTGGTAAAATTGTAGCTTGTTATGCATGCCATGCTTTTCTTATTAAACAATGGGAGTCCTATGAGAAAAACAAAGTCCCACTCATCAAAAGAATTTATTGGTTAAAGAGGGTAGATAATGGCCCTTACACTGGAGTAGAAATGGGAATGCAAAGCGAATATGCTTCTCAGGTCTTTGGATTAAATACAGATTCTGCTCAGGGACAAATTGAAGTCAAGAAAAATTCACTTTATCCAGATACTGATTATAGCATTAGGAATTCACTTGCATCTCCAAGTTTATCTACTGATGCTATAACTACTTGCAGCACACCTCCAGCTTTTGAAGTGAAGAAACCTATTCAGGAAGAAGCTCTTGATTTATCATTAGAAAGGCCTACACGAAAGAGAAAACTCACACCTAGTAATGTGGCTGAATATGATGTGAAGCATATTAGTAACTCAAACCCTTCAGAAGTTTTAGATCTTAGCATGCCAGACAAAAATGCTGCTATTGAAGTGTGTTATCTTTGTGGAAGCAAATTTGAAAAAGGTACTTTGAGTGATATATTTGCCAGGAACTTTGACAAACATAGTCCATTTTTTCCACGCTTGGTAATGCATCCCAGACCTAGTGGATCAAAACCTATAGAAGCATCAGGAAAAGTTTTAGGTTGCAAGGACTGTTTATCTTTTTTACTAACACAGTGGAAAACCTTTGAAAATCTGAAGATTCCATATCAGTTGAGAAAATATGAATTTCAAAAAGAGAATTCTACTATGCAAACTTTTGTTTGTTATAAGTGTGGGAAAGCTAAATCCCTTACCTCTTTACACCTCATATGTGTTGAGGAGAACTTTGAGAATAAAACAATTCATCCCCAAATCAAATCTGTATCAGCTAGATTTGGAAGCTTCCCTGGTACACACAATGGTGAGGCAATTGTGTGCACAGATTGTTTTAATATTCTTGAATTTGAAAAACAAAATTTTACCAGATCAATGTCTT
>JABUQX010095191.1:12500-25000 GCA_015478945.1 Trachelipus rathkii
TCCTTCAATCTCCACCCAGCAGCAAAAGTTGAGTGTTTCTCCAAAATTTCCCCTGATGGCAAAAGCAGTTCTGGATCAGATTCTAAAGATGTTTCTTGCAATAGTTTTCTAGGGGTATGTTTTTATCTAATATATATATATATATATATATATATATATATATAACTATATATATAGTTATATATATATTTATATATTTTTCTATCTGCTGTATTTTTTTATCTATATATATTATATATATATCATCATATATATATATATATACTATACTAGAAGAATATTATTAGTTATTACTATGAATTTGATTGCAGGTTATATGCAATTTTTATGTATTTCTTAATCCCCGGTTCCTAGTATTCTTCACCATGCGCGGCACACTGTTTGACCCTACGCCCGAGTGTGAGCGGGAGGAGCACGAGGAGTACTGACGCATGGACAGCAGAAGTATTCCCAGGTTCTTCTTTTAGCTCATCGTGGTGTAGTGGTCAAACACTTTGCACGCTCATCTGCTAGGGTCCAGGATCGAATCCCAGCATGGTGAAAATACATCAGGGGTATTTTATAATATATATATATATATATATATATATATATATATATATATATATATATATATATATATATATATATATATATATCTTCATTCTTTCTTTATCTATTCTTTTAGTTCATCGTGACGTAGTGGTCAAACACTTGCACGCTCATTTGCTTGGGTTCAGGATCGAATCCCAGCATGGGGAAAATACATCAGGGGTATTTTATTACATATATATATATATATATATATATATATATATATATAACTATATATATATATATATATATATATATATATATATATATATATATATATATATATATATATATATATATATACATACTGATAGATAGGTTTATATATATATATATATATATATATATATATATTACATATATCTATATCATTATGGGTATAAAATTAACTATATATATATATATATATATATATTAGTGATGGGACGATTAATCGTCATCGTCATCGGCAAAAATCGGCATATTTTTTTTCAATCGTCATCGTCATCGTCATCGGCAAATTTCGCCGATTATTTTGCCGATTAATTTAACAAATATTAAGAATTTTGAATAATATTAAAACTCAATAATAATAATAATAATAATAATAATAATAATAATAATAATATATATATATATATATATATATATATATATATATATATATATATATATATATATATATATATATATATATATATATATATATATATATATTTATATATATATATATATAGCCTATATACCCATTTTGCTTATGGTATGTATGACATTCCAGTGCCTAATGGTTCGCCTTTCTGTTATGCGTGCATATCCACACTCATCCTCCAGACAACATATCATATACACATACTTATATCAACACCCCTCTTCTAGACAACATCTTACAGACATCCCTATCCTTATATCTACACCCGTATGCGAGAGAAGAGAAGGCCGGAGAAAGGTATTGTCCACATCGTACGTCTCGTAGAAGGCGACTAAGGGACGGTGGTAGTTAGGTTGGCTGCCTACTACCACTTATCTTTTGCCAGGAATGCTAATGCATGCCTCGGAGAAGGTCGTGATCGCAGTAAGCGCCCTTCTATCCTTCTGCGAAAATGTATGAATCGTATCTGTATATGAAATGTCAGAGGAATAAATGTTGAGGAGATGAGGAGAGAGGTGATGGATGTATTTAGAAAGGGCAAATTTGATTTGCTCGCTGTGACTGAAACAAAGATGAAAGGAAACGGTGAAAATGAGTGGTGTGGTGTGAAATGTGTTTGTATTGCTGTGGAAAGTAATGAGAGGGGATAGAAGGATTTGCAATTCTGATGAGTGAATTGTGGTAGAGAGCTATGTTAGATTTTATGTGTGTGAGTACTAGAAGTCTAAAGGTCAAAGTTTGAAAAGGTCAAAATTTGTGTGGTTGTGATTAGGGTTGGGAAAGGAAAAAAATAAGCTCGTTTTTTTCCGAAAAAACGGTTTTTTCATGAAAAAAACAGCCTGAAAAAACAAGTAAAAATTTGTTTTTCGTTTTTTCAATTAAATTGTGGAATTTACATGTTTGAACAATTATATTATAAATTTTAGCAAATATGCTCTAATTTGGACATTTTTTGGTTCCAATTTTCTACAAGGTGGAAGCCCCTGAGTTTGTGTTCAAAATTTTTATGGGTTTTCCATATTTTTATTTTATATTCTGAATTTTGATATTCATAATATTGAATCATCCCCTTTTAATGTTTTCTTACTCTGTTTCAGCTTTCAGTAACATTTTTATCATAATTATTTAATCAGAATTTAGAAATGCCACGTGCAAAAAGTCGTGTGACTGTACTTTTTAAGGAAATAAAAGGTTGCAAAGGCCCTTGCATGAAATATAACTTTTGTTGTGTAGACGTTGCAAAAACTAGTATTTATTTATTGCTCATAATCTAGAACTAGGAAATTCTGAAAATTTGCCAACTGAGAGAGATGATTATGCTAAGGCAGCTAAGCTTAAGAGTCCTGTTACCGCCCCTGCTCCTTCACCACTGTCATTCTCACACGATACTTCATACGACTGAGATATCAGACTTATCAGTCATATCAAAATTAAATTTGGCTGATCACGCTGATGAGCCCAGTGATAATGAGCTTGACAGTAGTCAGTACTCAGTAGTGACTGGGGTCTGGGGAGTGGGGACTAGTGATTAGTGAATCAAAAGTTGATATTCCAAAGTCAAATATTTAATTTAGTCATTCACTCATCCTCCTTCATTTACAATCTTGGTATAATTTTAATTTCAATATTTTTATTATTTCATTTGCATCCCTTAAGTCACTTTTGAGTTTTGCCATTCAGACTCATTCTATATAAATATAATATACATTAATATTTAAAAGTAAATTATAAATATGATTATATGATACAAATGTAAAATACATAGTTAAATTAGTAAGTAGAAGTCTACAAACAGCAGTCTGCAGGCTACAACCTACTGTAAATTGTAACGAAAACAATTGATAAAGAGAAAGGTAGTTCTGCTATTTTATAAATCATAATGGAATATTTGTTTAATTTCAAGTATCCTTATATTTGAAAAATGAAAATACTCAAGTGAAATATCATATTAGCCTCTTTATATTTTTAAAAATACATTTAATGAAAAAAACGAAAAAAACTGAAAAAAACGAAAAAAACATGAAAAAAACATGTTTTTTTCCTGAAAAAAACACGATTTGAAAAAAACTTTGTGTGGTTGTGACATATGATCCATCTGAGGGTAATGTTGAAGAGAGTACGATTTTCTGGGATATTCTGAATGATGTTTTGGATGGGGGTAATGGGAGATTCAGTTCATTTGCCACATATCTGCCCATTCAAGGATTTTTTTTACAGTTGTCACCACCACTCACGGGCAGAGCCCTATTCAAGGAGTGGGTGTAGTACTCTCAAAAGTTCACCCTCTAGCGCAAATTACGCATATGAGCACAGACGCAGACTTTAAAGTGAGGAGATTAAATTCAGTAGGAAATACAGAAGATGGAAGAGAATTCCACAGAACAGAGGTGGTGGGAAAGAAGGAAGCACCATAGCAAACTAGCCTGGAGTTACCAATGTCAACACAATACTCGTGCGCAGATACAGCACCCTTTGTGCTACGAAGGCGTCGTAAAGGTGGTGGTACGCCAGTGATAAGTTCCCTCGAGCACTTGCCGCTGCGGTACCTATAGGATAGAGATAAAGCACCAACATCACGTCGCAAAGATAGAGGGTCAAGTGAACTGGAAAGTACAGAACAGTTTATAAGCCTTTTTGCCGTTGACTCGACCCTGTCCAAAAGCCGGGTGAAACTAGGGAGCCAGATATGAGGCAGTACTCCACTTACATGGGCGGATGAGACCCTTGTATAGCTGGGCAACTGAGAAAGGAGGAAAGTCTCATAGATGGTCTAAACAGAACTTCCAGGTTCTTTGGGCCGCCCTGGCAACCGTTGTGATGTGAGGTTTCCAAGACATTTTTTTTTTGTTCATGTTAAGTCCAAGGATATTTATATTGTCAACAGGAGAGACGAGAGAACCGTCGAAAGAGATAGGAAAGTTAGAAGGTATTTTGGAGAAGGAGATTTGTAGAAGTTGGGTTTTTAAAGAATTGAATTTCACAAAGTTATTTCTATCCATCAGCGAGAAAAAAATCGGAAAGATTAAGACGAGAGGCAATTACAGAAGTAAAAGTGGGAGTAGAATTGATATGAGTTAAAGAATGAAGGGTCGAGTCATCGGAATACGAGTGGATAGAGTTAGAGGTGCAGGTGAGAAGATCATTAATGAAAAGTAGGAATAAAGTAGGAGATAAGACAGAACCCTGAGGAACACCACTATTGACAGAAAAGAAGAAGAAATCGCCCCATCAACAACAGCCGATATTGAGCGATTTGAAAGAAAGCTAGACATAAGTAAGCAAAGAGAAGGAGGGGAACTTGGAGAGCAGTGACGCATGCCATACTCGGTCAAATGCTTTGGATATGTCAAGCGCCACCACGCAAGTCTCCCGGTAGTTCCTAAGAGCGAAAAACCATAAATCGGTTAGATGGAATGCATATCGCCAGTAGACTTCGTGCAACGAGAGCCGTACTGGCGATCGGAATGAGTTTCCAGATGATTTAAGAAGTGAGTTGAGAAGGATTTCAAAGATCTTAAATAGAATACAAGTGAGAGCTACAGGGCGATAGTTAGAAGGATCAGAGCGGCTTCCTTTTTCGGAATAGGTTGGACATGTGAGAGCTTCCAACACTGAGGGAAGTGCTAGTATTGAGATATAGGGAATATAGTTGAGCGAGGGGCAGAAGAGATTAGCCTTTTCAGTTGGAGAATTAGCAACACAATGATCAGATTGAATAAGAGGAGGAAAGGCAGATTTACAGAAGTTGCTAGAGATGAAAGATTTGTCAGTAGGAGAACCAAGGAGGTTAGCGCACTTTCCTTTGATGAAAGCCCGCTTTGCTCGTCGAAGAGTATCCCTGCAACGATTTCTAGCTTAATGAAAATTAGCGAGAGTGATAGGAGAATGAGAACTTTTCCACCCCCGATAGGCACTGTCTCTAGCCTGAATGGCCAGAGAACAAGCACGATCGAACCATGGATTATGAGGAAAGAAAGATTTAGTTTTAGAAGGAATGAATGAGGAAAGAAAGATTTAGCTGAAGAAGGAATGAGCCTGCTCATCCCATCAACGATTACAGCTCCCTCCTTATCTTTTAAATCTTTATACATACATCATTATTCCTTACTGAGGTAGCCAATTTGCTATCATCTGCAAACTTGGAAACCTTACATTTAAGTCCCTGGTCTAAATATTTTATACATGTATGAGGAACAGCCACTTGACCTAAGAAATCGTTACGGACCACAAACATGTCTCCTCATTTCCATTAATAAATACTTTTCATTTTCATTGATTAACTATTATTATTATTATTATTATTATTATTATTATTATTATTATTATTATTATTATTATTATTATTATTATTATGAGACTTAAGGAATCAAAAATTTTGATCGCTAAAATAATTTCGGGAGGTTGAACCCCCTGACCCCCCTGTCTACAGCCTTATATATATTTCTCACCTTTCTTTCTCACCATCCATCTTGTTAGGTAGATCCTGTCAAGTGTTGCTCCTCCAGAAATCCCTCCAGACGTCCCGGTCTTCAAATAGTGCCGTCCTTTCCACATTCTCCATCGTTTCTCCCCTCGACGTAATTGCTTCTTCCACAGCATCCTTCCATCTTTTTCTTGGTCTTCCCACTGGTCTCGTTCCGATAGGTCTCCAATTAAGTAGTCTTCGGGGGTATCTAAAGTCCTCCATTCTCTGCACATGACCGAACCATCTCAGCTGGTTTCTTTCAATACATTCCATTATTGGGCGGACTCCGAGCTCTTCTCTTATTGCTTCACTTCTAACTCTGTCCCTCAGCGTTACTCCTCTTATTAATCTTAACACTCGCATTTCCGCAGCTTCTATTTTACTCTTCTGCATCGTGTTAAGTACCCAACATTCCGACCCGTATAGTAATATTGGTCGTAGGATGGTTGTATATATAGTCACTTTTACCTCTACTGGCACTCCTCTCTGCATCATCAATGGGTACAACATTCCCACATTCTTTGAATATTTTGTTATTCTTTCCCTCAGTTCTGAATCTATCCATCCTTTCTCATCGAATATTACTCCTAGATATTTGAATCTGCTGGTCTGTTTTAACTGTGTACCTTCCATCCATATCTCCGCGTGTTCTCCCTGTCTCGATATCGTCATTATCTCCGTCTTCTCCCTGTTTATTTTCATTCCCCACTCCATCATAACTTCATTCCAAGAATTCACAGCAGCTTGTAGTTCGTGTTGTTCCTTTGTCACCACAGCCGCGTCGTCAGCGTATACAAAGGTGTACTCCCTATCCTCTCTTACACATATCCTCTTCAAGCAGTTGTCCAGATATAATGCAAAAAGTAAAGGGGACAGCACACTGCCCTGCCTTACTCCAGTCTTCGTTTCAAACCATTTCTCCCTTCCCATCTCCGTTCTAACCGTGTTTATGGGGTTTTCATACATATTCCTTATTATCCTTATCAGCTTCTTATTTATTCCATATGCAGGGTCTTCCATCACCATCCACAATCTCTCTCTTTGTATTCTATCAAAAGCTTTCTCTAGATCTATAAATGCGATATATGCTACCTTATTCCATTCTATGCTCTTCTCCACTATCATTTTTAAAGAGAATATCAAGTCAATTACACTTCTATTTGGCCTGAATCCGTGTTGCCACTCTCCAATCTTTCCCTCTAATTCTCTCCGAAGTCTTTTCTCTATTATCCTCTCGTATATTTTATATGCACTCAACAGCAACACTATTCCTCTGTAATTCTGGCATTCTCTTCTATCTCCTTTTTTATGTATTGGACATATCACAGCTTTTCTCCAATCTGACGGTATGTTCTCCTCTCTCCATATACAATTTATAAGTTCTGTCATCCATGTCACCATACCTTCTCCTGTTTTGAATAATTCATTATTTAGTCCATCGACTCCTGGGCTCTTTCCATTCTTTAAGGCTCTTATAGCTTGTCTCACTTCCTCGCCATGTATCGGTTCCAAGTCATCCTGTTCTCGGTCTTCCATTTGTGGGTTATCCTCCTCCATATATTCCTCGTTGTCCACCACATTTAATAATTCATCAAAATATTCTGTCCATATCTCCTCGACCTTTTCACTATCCACTATTGGTTCTCTATCTTTGTTGAATATCACATTCGTGTTAGGTTCATCTTTTGTTCTTAATCTCTTAGCCATTCCATATATCAACTTCCTAGTGCTCCTCATGTCTTCCTCCAATTCTCCTCCTATTCTTTCCCATGATAAATCGATGTTTCGTCTTTTTACTATTTCTGCTTGATTTCTCGCCAGAACATAAGCTTGTCTATTTTCCTCTGTCCTTGTCTTCATCCATAAACGGTATTTCTTGTTTTTTTCTTTTACTACGTTTTTGACTTCCTCATTCCACCAAACCGTCTTTTTCCTTTTCCCACTACTTATCTTTTTTGTTCCAATCACTTCTCGTGCAACCTGCTCCACACCTTCTCTGAAATCTTTCCAACCTTCCTCTACTCGTTCCACAGTTCCTGAGATTTCTTCATATTTTCTAACTAGTTTGTTGTTGAAATCTTCTCTTGTGTTTTCATCTTTTAATTTTTCAAAACAGTATCGTTCTCTGGTTACTTTCTTCGGCTTCTTCCTTTGTCTCCATCTTATCTTCCCAACCACAAGTCTGTGGTCGAATCCAGAGATACTGATGGTATGCTTTTGACATCCATAAACACCCTCTTATCATTACATATCATTAGGTCTATCATAGATTTTTCCGTATATTCCTGGTTTTCTGAATTCCAGCGGTACCATGTCCACTTTTTACTCTCTCCATGTTTAAAAAAGGTGTTCATGATCGCTGCACCATTTCTTATAGCAAAGTCAACTAGTCTTTCCCCCTCTATATTTCTTGTTCCAACTCCGAACGCCCCCACAGCTGCTTCCTCTCCTTCTCTCCTCAATCCCACATGTGCATTCATATCTCCCATAATTATTATGTGTCCTCCTCTTCTTCCATCATATACACCCTGCAGGGTCTCCATAAACTCTATCTTCTCCTCCGCAGGTCTTCCCTGATGCGGCGCATAGACCTGTATAATACTCAATTTTGACTCTCCACTCTTCAACGTCACAGCCATAATTCTTTCGTTCACTAATACCGTTTCTATTACACTTTTATATGTTTCTGGTGTCATAACAATCGCTACACCGTGTCTTCTCTCTTCCTCTCTACCCTTATACACCATGACATAATCATTGTGTAATTTCTTCACTCCCTCTCCTTTATACCTCACCTCACACACGCCCAAGATATCCAGACCTCTCTCCATCATCAGCTCTACAGCCTCCTCCTCTTTTCCAGAGAAGGTGCTCGCGTTTATTGTAGCCAGTTTGTAGTGATAGTCCTTTTTCCGTAGTCCTTGAACTCGCCGAGTCGGGTACCGAGAAGTCTGTCCGTTATTCCGAGGCACAACAAAGGTTTCACGAGCGTAAGGTGTTTTATGCTGCCGGCTTGCTAGGCCTGTCGCAGCAACCCTCCTCTTTTATCCGGACTTGGGACCGGCACAGGGATCTTGATCCTAAGAGTAAATCCGAAATTCCACTCATAGATAAATGTGTATTTGGATATATATATATATATATATATATATATATATATATATATATATATATATATAACTGCTACTATATGTATCATGCAACATGTAGCATAACTTAGCCCTTAATAGTAGCCATAATATTACATGTATGTATATATAATATAACAATAATAGTAATATATATGCATAATAATAATAACATAATAATATATATAATATAATATATATAATATATTTAAAAATAAATAAAAAATATAAATGGATATTATATATATGTATGTATGTATATATATATATATATATAAATAATATCTCTACTATGCTTATAATCAGTATTCATTATATATACATAACCAATATGTATGTATATATATATATATATATATAATAACAACTATATATAATATAATAATAATAATAATAATATGAGAAGGATTTTTTAAAATAGTTTTTTCAATTAATCGTCATCGTCATCGACCAAAATTTGCTCTAATGGGTCATGCCGCAAACAGTCAAATTTTGACATCCGGTCCATCACTAATATATATATATATATATATATATATATATATATATATATATATATATATATATATATATATATATATATATATATATATATATATATATATATATATATATATATATATATATATATATACCATATATATAAAGGTGCTTATTAGGAGTGAATGGCGGGGTTTTGCAAGGGGGTATGGTTGTGGCCCACCTGGGCCAAAGGATGACTCTTACACTGACGATTTACCATAGTGAGGGTCCGTCGTCCGTGAAGCTCTGGGGTGGATTTTCTGACTGCGACGAGTTCTTACTAATTAATGGGTACAGGGGGCGGTAAGGCTGGGCTTTCTTTTCGACTTTTGTCATATTCTTCTACTGCTTTTCTTTTCTGATGCTTGTCACGCACCTTACTCCCAGTCTTGGGAATAAAAAGGAAGATGAAGATATATATATATATATATATATATATATTTCTAAATGTTGTATAACAGCAGACCAGCCAGCAGCCCAGCCTTCTTATATGTACCTTCCTTCACTCCTTATAGTATATGCTCCTTTTTTATCGATGTCTATGAATTTTGACATATATATAATTTCCACCTGACCTACTGGTAATATATATATATATATATATATATATATACAATATCTTTCTATTATATAAATCTATGCCTGTATAAATATATATATATAATAAAAAAAAAAGAAGATATATCTATAAATATATATATATATATATATATATATATATATATATATATATACTTCTAACAGATGTATGAGAGGATTAATAGGGAAGCTCTGTGGCATGTGTTGGTGGTATGTTTCTGAATAGAATCAAAAGTATGTATGTCAGTAGTGAAGTGTGTATGTAAGAATAAATGGAGCTGAAAGTGAATGGTTTAATATTAATAGTGGAGTGAGGCAGGGATGTGTTTTCTCCTTGGCTCTTTAATTTGTATATGGATGTGGTGGTGAAAGAATTAGAGGTTGGAGTTGTAAGAGAAGGTGTTAGATTGATGGAGAATGGATGTGAGTGGAGGGTGCCCTGCTTATTGAACATTGATGCTTTGGTTTTGGGTGGTGAATATTAAGAAAGTGTGAGAGACTTGGTACACAGGTTTGGCAGGGTGTACAAAAGGAGGGGTTTGAACCATGCCTCTTACTTTTAAGCACTTGCATCACCTCTTCATTCCATCACTCACTATTGACATTCTTGCTTCCTACTTTAGCTCACCCACATACTTCTCTTGCATTACTAACAAAGGCTTCCTTCATTTTCGTCCAGATTTGTTCAGTTTCATCTTTTTCACATTCAACTGATTTATTTTCAAGTCTTCTCATACTTTTCCTTATAACCTCGTTCACTTAACTTTTCACTTTTAATTCTCTCTACTTCCTTCCTAATTTCTTTTCTCTCCATCCATGCTTCCACTAACTTAATATTACTTAAAACAACATAGTGATCTGATATTCTCATCCCCAGACCCTTCACTTATTTAACTAACTTCCATCACATACTTTAGCATCTACTTCACCAACACAAAATCAATCATGCTTTTCATTTTGATATCAACTGTACCTACACCAACTTTCGTATACTTATGAATACTCTTTAGCTTGAAGAATGTATTACTTACACATACACCTCTCTCCTCACAGAAATCAATCACCTTCCTTTTATTCTCATTTTCTCCCACAACCCTAAATTCACCTGTTATATCATATCATTCCCTTTTCGATCACCTATACAACTATTCAATTCATCCAATACAATCAATCAGAAACCCCTACTAACCCTGTAAAAACATCATTCAGATTATCCCAGAAAGTCGCAGTCTCCTCAACATTACCCATAGATGGACTATATCTTATCACTACACTTACCTTGACCCTCACAAACTTAAATTTAACTATTAGTATTCTAATACTTACACAAGCAAAATCCACCAGAGCTCTGTCCCATAAGTCAAACATCAGAATTGCAGCTCCTTTTCTCTCCTACTCATTCCTCTCTGCTCCAGCACAAAACACATTTTACCCCACACCACTCGTTTTCATCACTACCTTTCATCCTTCTTTTAGTCACAACAAGGAAATTAATTTTTCCCATTTTTAAATTTTAAATACATCCATCACCTCTCTCCTCTTATCATTAACTTTTATTCCTCTAACATTCCATGCATCAACGCTTTCATACATTTTGCTGAAAGATATAAGGTCACTTACTGCGGCCACCACCAGGTCTGAACCATGCATTTTCTTTCCTAGCATGAAGATAAATGGTAGTGGGTTGACAACCCAACTACCACTCTCTCTTTAGTCGCCTCCTACAACACCCAGAACATATACTTTTGGAATTTTTTCTCCCCCACACACAGGAAGATAGGGAAAAAATGGTGGTCTAATAGTAGTTGTATTTTATTATAGTCTGTATGTGATACAGAGAGAATACCCCTGTGTGAGAAGTGTGTGGATATTAGCACAAGAGCTGTGAACTATTGGTCACTGGAGTGCAAGGGATGTATCCTACACCTCAAATTCCTTATGGGAGGTAATCTCATCGCTTCAAGAGAGCTACTTCTCTCCCTCTGTACCCTCTTACAACACGCAGAACATCACATTCTCAGAACATACATTATGGGAATTATTTTTCACCTCACATGCTGGAATAAATATATATATATATATATATATATATATATATAGCAGGTATATATTATATATATATATTACTGTTATATATATAGCAGCATATATTGTTATATATATATATATATATTTATAACCTACATGCTGATATATAATATATATATATATATATATATATATATCCTAGACCAAAGATAAAGGGGCTTGTAAAAGTAATCCAGAAATGTTCATAAACGTTGACTCTTTTGATAACAAGAATATTGCAATACATCCACTGTTATCTTTTAACAGTACAGATCTATAATATATCTGGAATATATTATATTATCAGAACAATAAAGATAAATCATGTTAAGTGGAAAAGATATATAGTTATATATTTTACACATAGATGTGTTATATATATATATATATATATATATATATATATATATATATATATATATATATATATATATATATATATATATATATTATTAAGTTATATACCGTATATATATATTTTTCTTTCTTGTGCCAGAATCTATGGAAATATATATATATATATATAGAAAGAGTATAT
>JABUQX010095191.1:30000-37500 GCA_015478945.1 Trachelipus rathkii
AAATAGAAGGATAAATAGATGGTATAAATGAATCTGTGTGAGGTGTGTGTTGGAGTGTATTTTGTTACAGTGATATGTCTGTTAAATAAGGAGGTATTATTGTGGTTAATGTCCTTGTGTTGAGAGTGAAAGGTATTGGAAAATGCAATGAATGTGGTTTTAAAAAGAGTGTGTTTGTGTAAGTTTTTTTAAGTGTGTTCAACATCATAATGTGAGTGTTCTTTTGAGTTTATACACATATGGAAATGAAGTGTGTATGGAAATTTTCAGTTTTAACTCTGTGAATGACAGTTGACTTTATTTAAGAGTGTGGAAGTTTCTGTTGTGAGAGAAATGAGAAAGCTAATTTTTGTGTAGAATGTGTGGAGAAAATATGATTTGCGAAGAGGATGGATGGAAAGTTTTGATCTAGCGAGAGAAAAGAAAAGTAAGAATCTGAATGCGAAATGCACATAGGTGCGGTTTAAGTATTATTTGGAAAAGCGGAGAAGTGAGAAATTTGAAAAAGAGATTTGACAAGTGTGTCGTGAAAATATGAGGCAAGATTTTTCTTATGAAATGGAAAATTAAGAGAAAACTCGTGGAGAAGTAGGTTGAGGAGGGATCAACATATGATCATTAAAGAAAACTGGTGGGGTGGTTGACCACCATAGAGAGCGCGATAGTGGTTTCCTGAGAATGAGGTTATCATATAGGATGTGCATTATTATGCAAAGAAAGAGGCTGAGATCCTAATGAAAATTTCAAAGGAGGAGAAGAAGTTAAAGCTTTAATGAGTGTTGAGAAAGACTAAAGTTATATGGAATTCCTAAACGCTAAATCTTGAGTTTACTTTGTAATGTGCTAAACATTGTTCCTACGCGAACTGGAGGAAAATAGTGCAGCATGCTGAAGTAGGAAAGTGAGTTTTTATCGTGGGCATAGGTAAGAGAGATTTAACCCACTGGAGTAACCAATAAAAGGTGAGTGTTATGAGCATTTTATGAGTTATCCCATCTAAGCGTTTGTGCTACACTATCTATCGTATTGGGGAATAGAGCTCATGTTCAAGCTTTGCTATTTCCATTTTTTCCAATATTAACACTACCTAAATTTAAGTTCCCGCTATGGGCATCGCGTTGCCAATATCTAAATCATCTATATCAATGCAAACCTCAGTGTTGCCTACAGCGTGAGGAGGAGAGTCCCCTATAAGTTTCCCATTTAATAAATATTCCTGAGAACGCATGCTACTTTCAGGACAAACCCTAGCTAATTTTGAATTGAAATTTGCGATACCATTTTCAGTCTCAGTCATGCTAACCATTCTGTTTGGTATAAGAGAATTTTCTACCCCGTGAAAATCATGCTTTAAATTAGTGTTAAAATCCCTATCGAAGCGTACATTATGAGCTAAACTATTAGAAAAATTATGAGAGTGATTTGGAGTATTAACATTATATTTGTCATGCAAAAAGCTTTTAACCCCATTTGAATTTATATTATTAAGAGAAATAGGTTTAGCGCATGCATTAGAGCTATCTTTGACAAGTGTGACAGCTGTCGAGCTGCGAACATTGCGAGTCCCACTGGGGATGTGCGTAAGGTGTGGGGGCGTCCCTGGATTTCTGGAGTAAAGGAGAAGGTCTTCTCCAGTTACTGACAAGATCTTCTCTCTCTCTATTAGCTTAATGAAAGAAAGATTTTGAGGCTTCCCGAAGTCTGTTTCTTTCAGGAAGGAATTTTTACCACTGCGGAAGCTTAGCATTCTTGTGAGAGTGTCCAAGGAGAAAACATTGAAATGCCATCTTGGTCAAATGTTATGATTTTTCCAGATAACAGGTGTGTGCAATATCAAATGGTTTATAGGAAAGGACATGTGGAGAGTGAGATCCCATATGTATAGGGTTTCGAAACCGATCGTTTGTCAGCTCCTCAAAAAATCGTTGTCGCAAAGTTGATTTTGCAATGGTTTTATCGGCATGCGAGTGTTTCTTTTGTACATTTGTGTTGGCCGCAGAAAGCGCCTTATCAGATAAAGTTTTAGAATAAGGTGGAGGAGCTACATTGTCACCAATAGGAAGCTTATTCGTAGTGGCTGTGTCCATCAGTAAATCAGTTGCAAAGTTTGTTACATTTGGATAGACAGGTGAGGATGTGTTGTAGTTCACCTGTGGTTCAGACGGCTTTTCCTTGGGGGGGCACATTGGAATAAGAGGGGCATGGAGATGTACTTCCAAAGTCAGATTACAAAAGAAAAGAAATTTCAAAGCCTCTAAACCCTATCCTAGGCTGAGGTAAGGTACTAGTTCTTTAACAAGAATTCAGATTTAAAACCCAAGAAATGTGTCATCTGTTCATTACAATGAAATCTCTTACAGTAAAAATGAAGTACATGTGGAAGAAATAAACCAGTCCCCAGCTGGTCAAAAATATTGCACCTGGACGGACTTCAATGTGACCGATGGTTTAGAAGCTGCATATTAATAGCAAATTTTGCTTAATTCTAATATAAGTGACTGTTTCACCAAACTGCAGGTGCTCCCTGCATCGAGAAGAAAGCGTTATTTCTTCTTGTGTGTATGTACTTATTGAAGATTATGAAAAATATCAAAAAACATAACTAATCAATGAGTGAGAATTTGTTGCCTGCTATTTCTACTGCCGCAAATTAGTGTCATTTGTGAAAGAGGAAGAGAATGTCAGTCTTGTTGGAGAACTGTAGGATGAGAGGAAGGATATAAATCTTTGGGAGGTGAGGAAGATGTGCATCTTTGCCTTAGGTAGTGGGGCAGGGTGAAAAGCTGAAAAATTAGAGTTGGAAGTGACTCTGGAGAGGGAGAGTGAGAATTAAAAAGTTACGCCGGAATCAAAATTAATAAAAGGAGGATGTATAGTTAAAATAGTTTCATTAAAAAGTGATAAAGATTCAGAAACCATCGTTAGAAACAGTGGTGAGTGCCCTGGGATTCAAAGTTGATCGAGATTGGAGGCTTTTAAAGATTGCAAATCATGAAAGTAGTTAATTTGGGAGATAGACTCTAAAGTACTAATTAAATATTCAAAAGAAGGAGAGTTATTAAAACAAGAGTTAGAATCATGAAACATGCGGAGAGTTAGAAGAAATATTCCCTAATAAATTATTCCTATATAAATCATTATGAATAGTGTTTTCATCCAATTCATTATTAATTTTAGAGTATAATATATTACTGTTGTCAGTGGCCGCGTAAGCATTTCTTCTACTTATTACGTCATATCTCTTAACTATTTTATTCTGTCTGTATTTATTGAAAGAGAACCTTTCATCTTCATTTCTTGCCTTGTATCTACAAGCGCCTCAAAATTTGCCATATCATGTCCATCTGGACCCTCTGGCATATCTAATCTTACCTCCTTGCTGCTTTTCACCTCAACATCTGGTCTCACCTGTCGGTCATATGCTAAGCTCATTCTATTACTGTGCAAGTGCTCTATAGGCGCGTGAGAGCTATCTGCTTTCCAAATGTGTTTGTGGAACTACCACTATCACTATCACTGCTATATAATATACCTGTCTCAATATGCACTTTATCACCTTCTACAGCTAAATCGTGTGGCATATTATAATAAAAAGAAAGAGAATACTCCTACCTTCCAATTGATTATCATCTGCAAACTCCATATCTAAAATTACGTAGACTTATCCTCCATACCACTTCACCATCGAAACCATCTCCAATTTGCCTGCGCCTTCAGGCTTCAATGCCAGCCAAAAACCGCTGCATACCACCTAAGCGGTGTTGGAGTTGACTTCGCCACACCGGTGGCCTGCACCGCGTAATTGCCGGGGGTGCTCCTGGCTTAATCTGTCATAAACATCAAATCTGTAAATTTTTAATAAAATTTTGGAAAGATAAAGGAGTTTTGGTAAGTGAAAGATCCATATTGCACTTTCCCAATGGGGAAGTTGCAATATGTTCTTTCAAATGATTAAGACTCTGCGGCATGTCTACTGCTTTTACATTCTCGTGTGTAAAATTTGCCTCCACTGGAAATTGTGAATGCTCTATAGAAGTGGATTTTTGGTTTTCCAGAGGCATATTGAAACTCTGCTTCATATCTACTGCTTTGTTATTTTCGTGCTTAAAAAGTGTCACACCATTATTAGACTCAGTGGAGTCATGAAAACCTAACTCTGAAATAGTTAAAGGGGTGCTAAAAAGTTTATCATTTTCACTACATAGGCAAGCATGAGAGTTATTTACGAAATTAAAAGTCTTAACATGAATATTAAAAAGAGAATTATTCAAGGACCTGTCTAAATTAATATTTGAGAAATCTACTACGCTGTTGGAATTTACTTGTGTATAAAGTGTGTGAACATTTGAGAGAAAAGTAACATTATTATTAATAACATCTGAAGGATGTATAACATCGTGATTCCGGAGGGAAGATTTGGCTTGGTGTTCTACCCTCCTAAATTTTAAAAATCCTGCTGCTGTTCATCATAGTGACCATCAGTGTCTTCGTCATAATAAAAATTTTCTTCATATTGGTCTTCAGGAGTGGAGTCGTAAACATTTGAGGGCTCTACCATACGAGTATATGAAGTGGGATTTTGCCTCCAGGAGTTGTTGCGATTCGGTTGCGTTCTTTGAAAATTGGTAGGTCTGGTTTGAGGTTTGACACCAAGGTAATTCTGTCAATAAATTCCGGAGCCTTTCCATCTCTTTTGCATAATGTCTTGCTTTATTTTGTCAGTGATTGGGACATGCTTCAACGGGGTGCTAGGATCATTAGGACTCCATCGAGAGTCCTTACATTAACCCCCTTCTGTGGCTGAAGAACATTTTCTGGCAGCAAGGGGTTGAAAAGGGCAATAGGGAAAGGTATGCCCACCCCTTTCACAGTTAAACCACATGGCAGGTACCCTAGGGGTTGTGGAATTGACGATTTTGATAAAGAGGAGCCTGCGGTTTTGAACGATTATTAAAATTTCGTGTTTGAAAGTTGCGGGGGGAGTGCTGAAAATCTTGTCTCTGGGCAAAATTTTGTGATTTTTGGGGAATAGATGCCGTTTTTTGGAAGTGGATATTGGGCTGAGGCATCACATTACGGATAGGGTCATGCAAGCGGCCTTCGGACTTCTCTAACAAGTTATTTATTTGTTTGTGGAGATCTAAATCAGGGTTGTGGAATTTCTTGAAATCTCTTCTATAAATCTCGGGTTTTTCGGGAAGGAATGTGAATAAATGGCAGAAAGCTGTAGCGGTAATAATTTTGTCATCAGGCTTGTAGGAAGCTGTCACGTTTGGCAAGAGTAGCATAGAAATCTGTTAGCTGCTGGAGAGAGAGCAAATAGCAATGAAGGAGCCTGATTCAGACCATCGAAGTTCCTATCCATCAAGATCATAAGGGGAAAGAGCTTTGTCAGGGAAGATGCAAGCCTTCAACCGGGTCAAAAAGTCATCCAAAGTTGTAACTTTAAAAAGCTCTGGGTAGGCATTCAAAAACCTGCGAATCTCTGATTTAGGGTTGTTGGAGATCTGATTTTGCGCCTGAGCCAACCGAGAGGGTTCAGAAACGCAATTCTTTAGAGCAATGTTCTCACGGACATCCCAATGAAGTAAACTAGGACCAACCCACTGGCCATCTATACGCCCTTCAAGAAGCAACTCTGGCTTCGATACCTGCGTTATGCAATAGGTTGAGCAGGAGGGGGGGTGGTAACATCATCAATCGCCATATTAGTAAAAAATATAGCCCAAAAATATGCTTCGTGAGAAAGCCTTTGATATTTAAAATTTAAATTTAATGGGCTAAATATTGCAGGTTTGAGATTGAAAATATATTTCAAAAATTATTCTGACTCTATAAAAAATTAAAAATAGTGATAAAAAATGATGCGGTACAGTAAGTTATAACGTCCTCAAATTGGAGTGATTCTGGCACCTGGGAGAGCGAGCGATGCGTTTTGCGTGTTCCACCAATTTGCTTCACCTTCACACAGTGATACACTCAATTATTTTACTCTTCAGCTTCAACAAAGGCGCCACTTTCGCCCAAGAATCAAGGTTTGTGGGCTCTTGTAAATAAAATGAGTCAATCTGGTTCAACTTTAATGTCAGCAGGTACAATGTATATTTCAATACAAAAATTCGATAATATCCACCTATTACGACGCTAGGTGCCAAACACAAAATGAGGGACACAGGGTAAAATTTGGTGACTTTTCAGTAGCATAGCTAAAATCAGAATGATTATGAAAAGAACAAGAGATCAAGGTTAAAGGGGGTGAAAGAGAGGGGGAATGATTTGGACTTTAGTTTCAAATGATAGCGGAGTTTATGAATAAATATGATAGCCAGAAGTAAATAATTAAATTTGGTACAAAAGGACTTTGAATATATGATAAAAGATTTTGGAGCCTACGTGAGAAAAAAAATCGAAGAAAGAAAATAAAATTTTATCTGAAAAGATAAAACTGATAAGGAGAGAGAAAATATCTCTTTTCTGTCTCCTTAATTAGATTTAACAGAAGATCCTGTTATATATATATATATATATATATATATATATATATATATATATAGCCGTAATTATATATATATAAGTTATATATATATATAAAGTATATATATATATATATATATATATATATATATATATATAGTATATATATAATATATTGATATATATATTTATATATATATATTAAGATATTTATAAATAGCACCACTGCCTCCTTACTGGTGTGTTGGGTGGGTCCCATTCAGCGAGGGTGGCAAATGGATGTGCAGTACTAAGTGAATGAAACATCCATAGTGCCACCTGGGTTATTGTGATTTCACAGGTGATCACAGGCATCAGGCCTTAAAGTGAGGGAGACTAAATTCGACAGGAAGCAGTAGATGGTAGAGAATTTCTCAGAAAGAGGTGGTTGGTGAGAAGGAAGCACCACAGCAAATCAGCCTAGGGTTACTAATATGCCACACAAAATTTATGTGTGACACTGCATCCTTTATGCAACAAGGGCGTCATAAAGTGGTTGTACACAAGTGATCAGTCAATTCTAGCAATTTATTTTGTGTGTTCCATAGAAAAGAAATAGCACCAATGTCATTGTCACAAAGATTGAGGCAGTGTGAATTGAAATAGCCTTCTACTCTACCCTCTCCATTAAAGACTGGTGAATCCTGCAGCTCCCCCGCTAGATATTAGAGCAGTACTCCATGGAAGGTGATGAGACCTGCATATTTGTAGTAATTGGTGGTGCGAAAAATATTCTGCGCCCAGGCAGAATCTCCCAGCTTTTTTTGATGCCACCCTAGCCACACCATTGTTATATATGAGATTTAAAAATATTTTTTTTTGGTTTATGTTATGGCCAAAGAAATTTATATTGTCAACAGAAAAGATGGGAGAACCATCGAAATTGATAGAAAAGTTAGGAGGTGTCTTTGAGAGGGAGATTTGTAGAGGTTGAGTTTTTAAAGAGTTGAATTTCACAGGGTTGAAATGACACCACTGGTAAATTTT
>JABUQX010095191.1:42500-57548 GCA_015478945.1 Trachelipus rathkii
ATTATTATTATTATTATTATTATTATTATTATTATTATTATTATTATCAAAGGTGGGCATTAACGCGTTAAAGCGTTAATCCGTTAATTAACTCGTTAATTTTTTCGTTAACTTTTAACGCTTTCGTTAATTTCGAAAGAAGTAACGGACTATTAACGAGTTACATTTGTGAATTAACGTTAACGAGTTAAAATTTTCCCCTACATCCGTTAACCGTTACCTTAATTTACAAGTTTATAAAATATTTTCTTACCAGATTTTAAATTGTATTAGATTGGATTTCGATGACGGATAAACATTTTTTTTCCAAAATTTACTAAACGCTCCTATCAATAGCTCAAAATGTGCTTATTCTTACACGGTTATTATCCCATTTAGTAATGTTTAACATGTTTTTCTTATGCTGTATTCTCATTTCTTATTGGTTCGCTGAAAAAAAAAAAGATAGTGACTGTTGCCCGTTCAATGAGTCATTAACTTTCGTTCCTTACTTGAACTTGCTTCATTTGTGACTAGTGAAAAATATCTGAGAAGTAGGCCTAATAAGCGTTGTAATTTATAAAAAATATACATATTTGTATTAAAACTAAGTTGGTATATCCTATTATTTTTGCAATAATATACTATTAAGTATTTATTAAGGTATTTACGCTTTGGAAGTATTATTTGGCAAGCTGCAAAAGTATCTGCTAGGTCAAAGCCTAAATTATTTAAGTCTGATAGGATTAATATCATTATTAATATTGTTAGATAGTTATTATTATTATTACTATTAGTATTCTTTATTTATTATTATTATTATTATTATTATTATTATATTATTATTATTATTATTATTTTATTGTTTGATTAGTATTATTACATATATTTTTTATTATTAATAGGTCCTATTAAAATTTATGAAAATTATTACTATTCCAGCATATTTGAAGACGGTTAACGTTAACGATTGCACTGCTTAACTCTGCTTTGTTATTTTTCACTAAAACGTTTTTGAATTGATTAACGCTGGCTACTTTTTTTGTTAACGATTTAAGATTTAACGCATAAGTAACTTTCTCATAATCGGTGTCAATCTTTGAGCCACAGTTGGCCGTATTGTTATTAATATTAACATTATTATTATAGTTGCCATTGGTCATTGGTTGGCACACATATTACTGCATACACATGGCTTCACGCGCTGTAAAGAGTTGAAAGTTTATTAGTGTGGGAATGAAACCTTTGTTTGAGCTGTAAGCACAATGAATAAGAAATGTCTAGTTTCTTCGAAGCGATAATGCTTTGATAAATTCATTAGCTAACTGTTTTTGGCAGTTTGAAGTCTTATTATATAAAGTGAAGTGTGATTAAAACATATTTGAATTGTGCCTATGTTAAAAACCTATATTATTAAGACTTAGAATGCTAATGTGTATTTATGAGAAACCAGATGCTTTCACTGGAGTAAGGGTCTGAGAACAAAAACACGTGAAGAGATACTAAATAGACAATGTTTTCACTTGATGAAGAACAAAGAAAGTAGAATACAAAGGTTAATTCACTATGCAGTTGAGCCATCGTCAATTGAACTCCTGATATTTGCTTGCTTAAAGTGAAATTTACAAAAGAATGTAGGTAATATAATCAGGGAAAAAGGCTTGAAGGCAAAAGTGTTACGCATGAATAAAGTAAAAGAAAATCCCCAATAATTTTAAAATTTTAACTTATAAATGCAAGCCTGTCCCTATAAAGGTTTTTTAGTTTGATTATGAATAATATGAGAAATGTTGGAAAGTAAAATAAAGCAAATTAATATGTTAAATTTATATCTAAATGAAAAACATTGATGAAAAAGGAAAAAGAAAGCTGTTTATTAGCTGGTTAGAATGTTGATTAGTCACAAACGAATTGTATTTTGTGTATACAATTTTTACTATGAAAGGACGTAGATAGTAAGTATATATATATAGAAAGATATATATATAGATATATATATATGAGTATATATATATATGAGATATATATATATATATATATATACATATATGAGTAGAAATATTATTATATATATATATATATATATATATATATATATATATGATAGAGTAGAGTATATATATATATATATATATATATATATATATAGTAATATAGTATATAAGATATGATAGATGCATACATATATAGCACGCATAGAAGATATATGCATATATATATATATATATAGTTATTATTATTATGAAATATATATATAGTTATATACATATAGTTAAGTTGTTATTATTGGTTATTACATATATGTATATGTATTTTTAGTGAAGAAGAAGAAGAAGAAGTATATATATATATATTTAGTTATTGTTACATATATTTATAAATTCATATATTAAGTTGTTATTGAGCATATATTATTATTAAGTTAGCAAAGAATACTATATATATATATTATATATATATAGTTATTATATATATATATAAGTTATTATATATATATATATATATTAATATATATATATATACATATATATATATCCTTCTCTCTGATTTCATTTTTCCTCCCTTCATTTCCCACAGATGTGGGGTAGGGGTGCAACATGCACGGAAATAGGGATAGTTAAGTAGAAATTTATGACGTAAGTCGAAAGGAAAGCCCTTCCCTACCATCCTACCATCTCCTCCATACACCTTTAATTTGAGTCCTACCAGTAAATATATATATATATGTTATATATAAGTTTTGTTGTTGTTGTTATATATATATGTTATTATATATATATATATATAGTTAGTAGCAAGAGTTAGTTATATATACATATATATATATATATATATATATATATATATATATATATATATCATAAAGAGTTTGAAGTGCAAATTGCACAGTACTATATTATTATTATTATTACATATTATTATTATTATTATTATTATTATTATTATTATTATTATTATTACTATACTTGTCAGAATTTGCATTAATTTGGCATCATCATCATCATATTCACCATCATCTTTCGTTTTTCATCTTTATGGGTAGACTTCCTTTAAAATCAGTTACTACTTCAGAATCAAAATTCTCTCCTAATTTAAAGCTCTGTTTAGTTTAGCCCAAACTTGCAAAGACTTAACCATCCCTGTTACCTTAAATGATGTTTCTCTCTTTTCCGCTAGTAACCCACAATGACTTTCGGTCTTGTTTTCTGTGTGTTTTGGATAACATAGTATCAATATTATCCCCTTAATTCTTTCAAGCCACTTTGACATTGGTTCACTTTGGGAAAGCTGTCATTTTATGACAACACTCAAATATTAACAGAAACTCCTCATACGTGAAAATTCCGTCTCTGACTTCCTCATGGCGCAATGTTTTTCGTATTACAGGAATAAATAGTACGAGAAACGCCTCCTTCACCCATTGCCCAACAATCCTTTGTACCTTAATTCATACCAGACATATTTTCGCTGAAACTATGCTTAATCCCAATTCTGGTACTGTAGAATTCAGGAATGAAAAGCAACAGACAAACGATCAGAACTCTGCCGCCAGCGTGACCCACAACTACCACTGGGATTTAATTGCTGCAACACTACCTTCCTACATCTTACTAAATTTCCACATCCGTTTATGGTTTTTACTTCAACCTGGCAGGAACGCGGTACCAAGAAGTGATCTCGGCACTACCCCGCATCGGCTGGGCACAGCTCTTACTCATGGTATATCTGCATGTCCAGAGATCTCCTCATATGTGTTAAGTTTGTTAACAGTGTACTCACTCTCTGTATTTATCGTGTTTACAGAATGTCTTTTCTCTCACTCATGTCCAACAAAGTGGTTTTTCCTTCTTTCCACCTTAGTCTCCTCGGATGAACAACATTCCGGTAATTAATTCAGATTCTCCCATATAAATTTGATTAATGCATTTCTTCGCACCACATATCCGGCAAAGGATTTAATATTTTCGGTGACTTTTCCTACTCTTTCTGTTTAGATGTCATCCCTGGAGAGGTTTCTCCTGACTCAATGAACATTGATATTCCATACATCTCACTGGTACCTAAAAGAAAATAATTATTATTATTATTATTATTATTATTATTATTATTATTATTATTATTAGTTTATTATTATTATTATTATTATTATTATTGTTATTATTATTATTATTTATTTATTTATTTATTTATTTATTTTGGTTTCGTTATCACTTTCTGATATTTATCTATTTGCATTAATATTTTTGTATACATTACTGCATTCCCGTAAAAAAAATACTTGATATTCTTTGTTGCTTTAAATGATAATTAAATTTTCTTTGTCTTTTGTTCTTTCAGAATAATTTTTTTTTGTAGTTTCCTTCTTCCAAGTACTTAAAACGTTATCATGCTCATTTAATATTTTTAAAGGATTATCTATCTTCTATACGCTCATAAGTGTTGTTAATATTTTGATTAATTTTTTCATAAAGTGTATTATAAATATTCTTGGTACCATAATTATATTTAATTGGTAATAGATGAATTTTTTTAATCTCAGTTTTTATATAAATGCATTTGTTTACTTTTTATTAAACTTTGTTGCTTTTATATCTTTGAAATTTTCATTGCACAAAAAGTTGAAAATTTTGTTTTATTCATTTCGATAAAATAACAGAACTTGTTAACGTTAACATAAAAGCAATTTCTTAAAGCTGAGGTTATATACATTTTTAAACAGGATTAATTTAAGAAGAAAGATTGTTTTGTGCAATTTGTTTAGGGACTTGACTGTGTTTAAAAAATAAAGAAGAATGATATTGTTTATTAATGCCCCTTTTCTCTTCATTATCATTGCCAGATTATTGTACAAATTATAATGCACTGAAAATAGGGTCCCATGATTCCCATTATTTTCTTTTGTATGTATGCAAATTTTCTCAGAAAGATATGCCAAAATGATTTTATAGCAGCAGGGTACCTCGATAACTCATTACAGCCAACTTTGCAACACTCAACAGACAAAAAGGTTGTCTAGTTTTTTCAAATTGTAATGTAACCAGGCTGCTACTATATAGAACATACTGCAGAGCTCCATTAACAAAGCGTAAAAGGAACCAGTAGTCTTCCTAGCCTTTTTAGGGAAAGTATCATAGACTTTCTTACACAGAATTCTGAACTTTTGATTTAAATTCTCTCGCATCCTTTGCTTTGAAGTTATTTGTATGAAAGAGCATAAAAATTTTAACATTTATCTTTTAACATAACTTTTCATTCTCTTTGTTTATTCCTTTTTTTTTTTTTTTATCTTCTCTTTAAACTATTGACATCGAATATCCATGTTATTTTTAATTGACCCTTTTTTAATATATTAATCTTTAATATTTATTGCTTTCTTACTAATATATTTTCATCAGTGGAAGCTTACATCTTTCACTCTTCTAAAAGCAAGATACCTGCAACTTCATGGTGGACACTGAAAGTGGACAAACGGACAGAGAAAAAGAATGCGCTATATAGGTAATATAATCGAAGTTGTACTAACAGCGATCATAAATTATAACATTAGCTGCCGTATTTCATAAATTATTACATCGAACTTGCGCACTTGTTACCTCTCTCGTCCCTTTAGTTTCTGTTATGAAGACTCGGGGAATGCGGAATAGAATAGAAGAAGGGCGAAGATTTTCCTTCAAGCCAATCGTTTTCACTCAATACAGAACAGCATTGTTGACTGTAAGGATTGTGGCCTCTGACTCGATGATATATTTTTAAATATGGCCCAACATCCACCCTTTTTACACGTTTTAAATAAAATCTAAGGGTGAGTAGGATTGGCAGTGCACCGGTATTTTGAGCACCGCACCGGAGTAACCCGCACCATGCACCACAAAGCTTTTGTCAAAATTGCTTATATCACCACCAGTGCTACCGTGGTCGCATCTGGTGCTTCGGCCAACCCTAGTGGAAAGCTTTTTCCTATTATCGTGGTCCACTGCCTTGTATTATCCTTATATTTAAATTTGGAAAGGGGTCCCACATATTTCAAATGTTAACCTTGCCCACATGCCACATATGTAAAATTAATGGGGGTAAATATAGCAGGTCGTCTCTCTCTTCCTTGCTTCCTGGAAGGCTTAATTACGTTTCCCATTATGTAAAAATTCTGTGCTATTAGGCCGTTAGCTTTACCCAATTTATGAATCAATCATGACGTGTAAAATCTTTCTTTCAGAAATCGTGCTTGTTATATTTCCTTGATCTTGGAAGAAGCTAGAACAACTTTTTTTTCTTTTTTCTCAGGTTATTTGAATGGAATACTACTTAAATTTTACTCTGAAATACGTGAACAGTGCCCTATCAATTACCAATGTTTACTACTAGCAACCGATCCACTTGGGTCAGAAATTTAATTTCTTGTTTTCTAGACCTTCACTCCAACCGTAGGTTAACTGGCCAATCTTTCCTGAGTGTTTAATTGTTTGCTGTTGGTTTCTGCTGGTGAGGCTAATGTTTCTGTCATTCTGTCTGGATAATTTGCGTTGCGGGCCGAAGGTTTCAAAGTGTCATATTTGAAAGATTACCTGAATGGAACAGAATCACATGCTGAACAAGCACTCATTGCTTTCATTTCCCGCCTACTAAGACTTTAGTAGCACAGTGCTATCTTCCCACTTAGATGTTTTAAAGGATTCGTTAAACTCATTGAAAATGCTGGAGTTCACTATAGGTTTCGCTCTTCGCCTAAAGTCATGCTTGAGGTATAAAAGGGAATTATTCAAGTGCACCGAATTTCTCCGTGTTTTTGAAGTTTCAGCACTGCCACAACTTTTTCTATAAGATAAAGCCGAACCTTCGCAATACTGGCCATTTGTAACTGTATACGTAACGTCCTTAACAAACAAACTTTGGGACCCACTTTTCAAGGTACTTCACACATACGTGATGTAGTTTACCTTTCATGGCTGTAACTACATCTAACTATATCATTATGTTTAGGCTTCACCAACCCATCGGTAACAGCGTTCATAGCAGCTGCCATCTATATGCACTCAGGTATGTCAAAATCTACAAAATGGTAAGGGTGCAGCCACGGTTTTCTCATATCATACTTCACCTCTTTGCACACATCTTTGCGACATTCTTGTATTTTCACTGCTGGATAACTACCATACGTTGCCACTCGACACCACGCTGCTGAAAACACCGTAGTTTATTTAATTTCAGATTTTTCGGCAGCTTTTATACTGAATTGTTCTTGATAACTCTGTCATCGAATTAAGTTCTTGTGCTTTGACGTGGCCTTTCTTGAACCCTGCTGTCTGAAAGCGGCGGCAATCGTACCATTGAGATAAATTTTTATCATATTAAACCAAGATTTGTCTGGTGGTCAACCAGACCTACTGAAGCTGTTATCAACAGGTAGTCCCAAATCGGTTGTGCTTCACGCTAATATTAACCACTAATCTTGCAATGTCTCTTTGCCCACCTTCGAGGTGCCAGTTTAATTCTTTCTACATCTCAATCTGTTCGGCATCTCATCGTCGAATGCCTTCAGCTCTCGTCCCTCCACGGTTGTGGTTTTCCTCGCTGCTCTTGCCACCACCGTTTGACAGTCTCCGATTTTCTGTACTTGAACAGTATTTTTCTTTTTCAAACTATACTTTTAAGAATACGCCAGAATAGTTATGATCATTTATTTTTGTCTAAGGTTCAAATTTCCTAAATTAGGCATTTCGACCAGTAGCCAGTACAGCGGTTATATATATATATATATATATATATATATATATATATATATGTAAATATATAGATATATATATATATATATATATATAAGAGTATATATATATATATATATATATATATATATATATATATATATTTCTTCTTTCTTTCTTTATCTTCCTCTTGCCCCATGACTGGGGGTAAGGTGCGTGCATGCATCGGAAAGAAAAGCAGTAGAAGAATGACAAAAGTCGAAAGAAAACCCAGCCTTACCATTAATTAGTGAGAACCCGTCACAGACAGAAAATCCACCCCAGAGTCATGGGATTGCGACGGACCCTCTTCACTATAAATCAGTCAATGGAATATCCTTGGCCCAGGGTCACAATCATGCCCCCACACAAAAACCCCAGCCATTCACCCTATTATGCACCTTTATTCGCGCTAAGCCAAACTCACATTTCTTCCTTCAGACATCTTTGTTCACCGACTCAATCCACTTCCTCTTATTTATATATGGTGCAGAGCAGAGCAGATATATAAAGAAAGAGCATATATATATATATATATATATATATATATATATATATATATATATTGTTGTTGTTGTTATATATATATATATATATATATATATATATATAGTTATATATATATATATATATATATATATATATATGTTAAGTATATATATATATGGTTGTTACATATGAGGGAGAGTACACGCATACTGAACGATGAAATTACCTCCCATTTTTAATGGTGCGCCTTTCTCTTTTTCGTTCATATTTTCTTCACACACCCATCCTCCAGGCAACATATTACTAATCACCATTTATCCACATATCATGTACACATGATTAAAGTACACACCCCACTTCTCTAGATAACACCTACAGACATCCCTACCTATTCATATCCCTGTGTGCGGGGGAGAAAGAATTCCTGCCCACATCGTATGTCCTGGTGCTGCAGAAGTCGACTAAGGGGCGGTGGTAGTTGGGTTGGCTGCCTACTACCATCTATTTCTTGCCAGGAATGCTAATGCAGGCCCCGGAGAAGGTCGTGATCGCCCCGTAAACGACCTTCTAATCTTCGGCGAAATTGTATGAATCGTGTGGGACCACGAATGTCAGAGGAATAAAATGTTGAGGAGAAGAGGAGAGAGGGTGATGGATGATTTAGGCAAAGTATAAATTTGATTTGGTCTCGCTGTGACTGGAAGCTCTAGTAAAAGAGTGAAAGGAAAGGTGAAATTATGTGATGTGAAACAAAAAGCAGAAGAGAATGAGGAGAGAAGAGATAAAAATTGATGAGTGACCTGTAATGTAAAGCCATGGTAGACTTTGTGTGTGTGAGTTCTCAGGAATCTTTATGAATTTGTTAAATTTTGAAGTTTGAAAGGCTCCATGGTATGTGTGGAGCTGTGACGTATGGTCCATCTTTGAGGGAAACGTTGAAGAGAGTAATGATTTTTTTGGGATAATCTGAATGATGTCTTGGATGGGGTGAGGTAGGAGCCTAGATTGATAGTGTTGGGGACCTGAATGGTTGATGATTATCAAAAAGTGGATGATATAACAGGTAGTTAAAAAGAAGTGGGAGAAAATGAGAATGGTAGAAGGTGATTGATTTGGAAGAGAGTATGTGTGTAAGTAATACTTTCTTGAAACACAAGAGTATCCATAAGTATACTAGAGTTGGTAGGTAGAGATGGTATCGAGCGAAGTGCTGATTGATTTTGTGTTGGTTAAGAATGAGATGTTTTGAAGTATGTATTGATGTTAAATCAGTGAGGGTTTAGGAATGGGATTATATGATCATTATATTGTTCTACATGTAAAATTAAGTTAGTGGGGGTTTGAATGGAGAGGAAGGTGATACGAAAGCAAAGTAGAGGAATAAGAGGAGAAGTTAAGTGAACAAGACAATAAGGATAAGTATGTAAGAGCGCTCGCTAGTAAAAACGGTTGAATGTGAACAAGTTGATACTGAGCAAATCTGGGGGCAAATGAAGGAAGCAATTACTAGTAGTGCAAAGGAAGTGTGTGGATGTGCTAAAGTGAAAAGTAAGAATGGTAACAGCGAATGGTGGAATGAAGAGGTGATGGAAACGGTTAAAAGTAAAAAAGCGTGGAAAGAACAACAAAAGCAATGATGAAGATTCAAAAGAAAGATGCTTGAATTATATAAGGAGGAAAAAGAAATACTAAAAGGTGTATACGTAGGAGAAAACAAGAGGTAAATGAATGGGGTGAAAGGAGGATGAATGAGGACATACAAGGAAATAGGAAGCTCTTCCTGAAGGTGCCGGCAAGTAAAGCTGCGAATGAGAATAAGGGGAATCTGCTTAGAATAATGAATAGGATGGTGCTTTTGTAACTGATGAAATGGATGTGAGGGGGAGTGTGGAAAGAACACTGAAAATCTGCACAATATTAACAGTAATGATGAGGTGTTAGTGAATGTATGTGGTTTTGATGGTGCAAGAAGAATAGGTATTTTGGGATGAGGTTATTAGTAAGGAGGAGGTAGTAATGGGTAGGTGAGAAAGTTGAAGAATGGTAAATCTGCTGGTATAGATGAAATTACCTAGTGAAATGATCAAGAGAGGAGGCGAGATGGTGATTGATTGATTTGGAAGTTGTGTAATAAAGCGTTTATGGAGGGATAGTTCCAAGGGATTGGAGGAGAGCGGTAATAGTACCTTCCTTGTATAAGGGTAAGGGAGAAAAGGGAACTGTAGAAATTATAGGGAAGTTAGTTACTGAGTGCTGTAGGGAAGGTATATGCTGTATTTGTCGAAAGAGTGCGCCGAGTGACTGAGGACTGATTGGTGAAGAACAAGGAAAGTTTAGAGTGGTAGGATGTGTGGATCAAATCTACATTGAAACAAATGATTGAGAAAATGAGGGGAGAAGAAGATTAAATTGTATTTAGTTTTATGATTTGCAGCAAAGGTATGATATGGTAATAGGGCTAAAGCACATATGAAAAAGAAGATATATAAAGCTGGTGGTAAAGCTTCTGAATGGAATCAAGTACATACATTTGATGAAGTGGTGTTAGAATGCAAATGGTGGTCGTAGTTTTAGTGATTATTTAATAATAGCTTTAGTGCTATTAAAGGTTGTAAAGTATGTCTCCTTGGTTATTCAATTTGTATATGGATGGGGTTAAGAAAGAATTTCGAGGTGTGGATGGCAGGAAATGGTGTTATAGAATGGTGGAGAATGGAGTTGAGTGAGGGTGCCCTACCCATTATATGTGGATGATTTGGTTCTGTGTGGCGAATTGGAAGAGAGTTTGAGAGGATTGATAGAGAGCTTTGGCAAGGGTGTGGGAAAGGAGGGGCTTGAAAGTAAACGTGGATAAGAGTAAGGTTATGGTTGTGAGTGAGGACACTCCTCAGTGTGAAGTTATGTTAGATGGTGAGCAGCTGTATCAAGTGTCTGAGTTTAAATATTAGGATATATGTTGGATGAAAAGGGAACGACTGATGCAGAGTGTAGTAGGGAAAGTTGTGAATGGCAGAAGGTGGCTGGTGCAATTAAATTGTTGGTGAATGCAAAGGACCAAGTCTTGAGTGTGCTAGGGTTCACATGAGGGTATGTTGTTACCTGTGTTATTGTATGGTAGTGAGAGTCTGAATAAGAAGTATAGATCTAAAAGTTCAACAATGTGTTCAGATGGACAAATCTTAGGGGTAAAATGTAGGGTGTGAGAAGAATTGATAAAGAGAAATGAACGTATTAGAGAGTGGTGTGGTGAAGAAAGGTAAATGAGAGAATAAATGAGTATGTTGAGATGGTTTGTTCATGTGGAGAAAGAGGATGGATGATAGTAGGTTAGTTAAGATTATGTATAGTGGTGAGTGCGTTGGGAATCGACCGGCTGGGAGACGGAAGAGAAAGTGGATTGAGTCGGTGAACGAATGTCTGAAGGAGAGAAATGTGAGTTTGGCAGAGGCGAGAATAAAGGTGATAGGAGAGAATGGCGGGGTTTCGTGAGGGGGTGGTTGTGATTCACCTGGGCCAGGGGATGTACCCTACATTGTCGATTTACCATAGTGAGGGTCCGTCGCGGTCCCATGATGCTCTTAGGGTGATTTTCTGTCTGTGACGAGCCTCACTACAATGGTACAGAGGGGGAAGTGGCAAGGCTGGGCTTTTCGACGTTTGTCAGTGTTCTCCAACTGCTTTTCTGATGCTTGCAGCACCTTACCCCCAATCTGGGGTAAAAGAGGAAGGTGAAGAAAGAAAGAAAAATTATTTTTCTTGATACAGCAGCACTTATTGTTATTAAGGTTATTATTATTATACATATACTATTATAAAGAGTATATATATATTAGCAAAGAATATATATATATATATATATAGCAGTTATATATATATATATATATATATATATATATATATATATATATATATATATATATATATATTTATATATATATAAAATACACTGCAACAGTCATTTGGACATGATTAATAAAGCCTCTATGATGTAAAAAGTTAGTGATATATGAAAAGTTGATGGTAGGCTTGAATGGAACTCAAAGTATGTTAGACGAGTAATGTATAAGAAATTTAATGGAATCTGGAAAGTGAATGGTTTAATTTTAATATTGGAGTGAGGGGTAGGAATGTTTTATGTCTCCTTGTATATTTAATTTGTTTATGGATGGGGTGATTAAAGAATTACGGTAGGGGGAAGGTGTTAGACTGAGGAGAATGGAAGAGAGTGGAGGGTGACCTGCTTTTTGTATGCATGATTTGGATTTATGTGGCGAATCTGAAGAGAGATTTAGAGGATTGTAAAGAGGTGTTTGAAAGTTAATGTAGGTAAGAGTAATGTGATAGTAAGTGAGGAGAGTCCGCTGTGTGAAGTCATGTTGATGGTGAGAAATTGAAGCAAATATTTAGAGTATATGTTGAATGAAAAGCGGAACGGATGCTGCAGAGTCTGGGGTAGAAAAGCTGTGAGTGGTAGGAAGTGACTGGTACAATTAGATCCTTATGAACACTGAAAGGATGTGCCTATGCTCTAGGGTACTACATGAGAGCATGTTGTTGTCGGTGTTAATGCATAGTAGTGGTGAAACTATGGTGTGTAATAAGAGGTGTAGATCTAATTGAGATGGAAAAACATCTTAGGGGCGTGTTAGGTAAGAAGAATTGATAAACGCGAGGAATGAACGTATTAAAGAGTTGTGTGTTGTGAAGAAAGGCGTGAAATGAGAAAATGACAATTATTAATTTTGTTATGATAGTAGATATGTAAGCGATGATGATAATGGTCGGTTAAGCCAAAGTATGGTGGTGTGTGCTGGGAAATCGAACAAAAGGTGGATTGGTCAGTAAAGGAATGTCTGATGGAAAGGAATGTGATATTTGGCAGAGGCCAGAAGAAAAGTGCATAGCGAACAGGTTTTGTGAGGGTATGGTTGTGGGCCTCTGGTCCAAGGTAAACCCCTTACACACGAGATATTTGTGTGAGAGCCCTTCGTGATCTTGTGAAGCCCTAGTATGATTTTTACCGCGATCGAGCCTCACTGAGGGACTGTGTGTGGGGGGTGCATTCTTCTTGACTTATGTTCTTCTTCTACTTTTCTTGTTTCGATGTGTGTTGTATACATCCCCCAAGAGGGTGTACTGATTCTTGTTATGGTGTTATACTCGGTGAATAACCTAGAACAGACACAGTGACAAGAACTAATGCATGTGAATCCCTGCAGTATCCCTCCTCCGGCTCCTATCTCTAGTACATGTGCATTTGTCACACATATGAAATTTTTTAAATCTTTCTATCCCTCATTTTTCGAATTATCTATATCTTTCTAATCCTCCTTCTCCATCGCAGTTTCAATTATCTTTTTTTTTTTTTTTTTTCGTTTTTTTTTTTTTTTTGAATTTCCACCAAAACTGCCATAAAATCTTTAATTTCGGCCTTCCCCTCTTCAAACAGGGTATCTTTCCTTTTTTTTTTCCTTGAACTATTTGGCTCTTTCCTCATGATTTTTCAGCCACCTCGCACTTCTTCCTCGTGCATGAGGGTACATAGGCTAAAACCGGTCCTTTCTTGCTTGGCGTTGACTGGCCTCTCAATTGTAGCGACCCGAACCTTGAACTAACCGGCGAGAGCCGTCCTTGCAATTTGCGTATATTCTCGGGCTCTAACGTGGTTATTTAGGTTCCGTGTGGTTCACGAGGGGTAAACGGCGTGGATTTCCGGGAGGCTCTTCCGAGGCCACATCCACAGCCTACCCTACGGGGTCCGGGAAGTTGTATGAGTCTCTGGCCTGTGACCTGCTGTATATGAGCGCTGACTTTCTACAAAGGTATACAAGGCACCCTTCCAAACATCCAAAGTATTTTCCACTTATGCCTTCATTATTTTGGTTGCTTTATAAACCGTCAGTTTATAATGTTAAAAAAAGTACATGTGTCCTGCCAGCCAGCCAACAACAGTACATCTGTCGGGTTCCCAGCTGATCCCAATCTTGGTCCCTCCTACTTTGTATCAGCAGGTGCTTCCGCTTTACCTTCACTACGCCTGAAAGTCCTCTGCATAACCTCAGCGATTCGTCGCCTCCCAGATGCTCAAACGGTCGGGGCAATCCCGAAAAGGTGCCTCCCGTCATAGTCGTTCTCATTTGCTTACTACACATGTTGAGTTGATAAATCTAGCCAGTGTGTTTTTTTGCTTCTTTTTTGTTTTTATGGGGGTTTTTTTGGACTTTTTTGGGCTTTTTAAAAATTTCTATTTTTGAGGAAAATAAATGATCAATAATTGAATTTGTTTTTTGTAATGTCATTTCAGTATGCTTGACAAAATAAATTAATAAATAGGTATAAAATTCTTACAAATTGAACATATAATTTGGTAACAGACATTGCCCTAATATCCGCTGAATGAAATGCCATTGCCTAATTAAGTAAAATGGTATTATACGTTATGGTGTTACGATAGTAATGACATAACAGGACTATCTTTAGTAAAGTAATTAATAATATATTTAAGTTTATATTATTTAAACTTCGAACATCGTTGTTATCATAATCTGAGGCTCTGGGAAGCCAGTAAGTTAGCTACCAATAGCTCAGTAGTTGTTACCTAGAAACTAGTCAGGCCTGTACCTGATTAAATTCGATAAAATTACCGATGTTAGAAAAGTTAACAGATGGGGGTTATGCCAGTTTTTGCATCCTTATATCTGTGCCCCGGTCAGTTCTTGGATCAATTGAGCGAATTTCTTTCTTCTGCTTTTGGTTGAAGCGGCGCACGAAAAACGCGAAAGGTTTCACGATAAATGCGAAAACGGTTAAACACCCATCTGAGGCTGAACGAAGTACAACA
>JABUQX010095192.1:0-12500 GCA_015478945.1 Trachelipus rathkii
GGACGCAAGTTGCAATATTTTGATATAATATTTTCCTTACTGTATAATTGTGGAATAAGAGATGTAATTTGATAAGTGAATGAAAAGGATGGGCGAGGAATGACATTCCATAATCTGCTTCTATCCTGTTTCTTTCTATTTTAGTTCACTAATACCTACTATTCTTCCTATTCTGTTCGTAGAGGGTTGCTCAAGTTTCATCTTTTGATTAAGGTGATTGGTGTAATGGATGTGTTTTATAGACTGTATGACTTAATCTGTTTATATCTTTTCCTTTTTAGGGATTTATACTTTTTGAGGTGCTTTTTTTTTTTTTTTTTTTTTTTTTTTTTTGTGGTTTGTGGGTGTGTTTTTGTTTTTTTTTTTTTTTTGAGGTTTTTTTTTTTTTTTTTTTAAAATGAATTTCAAACAAAAAAAAAAAAAATAACGACCAGTTGTTTGGACGTCAAACTGAACCCCAGTTTATCAGGTGGTTGGTAAAGGACGCTGATTAGTTCCGGGCCATACAGTAAAGTAGTAAAAAGACCTTTGATTATCTAACATGGGACGCAAGCGAGTTTCACATTCAAGAGAGGAACCTCCTTTGAATTTAATCAAAACTCAGCAGGACCAACCATCATTGAAAAACTTTTTGTTATGTGTTCTAATAATACAAATATTAGTGAAAGTGTGTGCACTGAAAATTATGCCATTCCATCAACTTCTAATCATACTCAACCGATTGTAAATGACCCTGAGTGTTCTATTAATAACCAACCAAAATCAGTTTATCAATCAGTTTCATCTTTTTGCATTAAAGATGATGTTACAGGATCTGAAATACTATGGGCATTAAAGGTGGTGGATGATAAAATGTCTTTAAACTCGTGTGCAGATATAGGGGAAATATTTAAATTAATGTTTCCAGATAGTGCGGTAGCTTCAAATTTTAAAATGGGGCCGATGAAATGTAAATATGTGATTAACCATGGACTTGCTCCCTATTTTTCTAGAAAGCAAAAGCACAATACACTCTACTTTGCAGTGAAGCTCATTCTACCCTTGAATTAAAATTCAAAATATTTTTGGATGGTGATTGTCTTTCTAAGAGACTTGATTAGTTTTTTTTTCTATAGTACCTGGGAATCAATGTTATGTTGAATTGTGGCAAATTATTAAATTAGGACTGATATTTTCGCATGGAAATGCAACAGTGGAGGGAGGGTTTTCTATAAATTAAGCAATTTTAGTGGAGAACTTTCAAGCCCCTCCTTTTACACACCCTGCCAAACCTCTCTACCAATCTTCTCAAACTCTCTTCAGATTTGCCACAAAGAACCAATTCATCCGCATCTAATAGGTAGGGTACCCTCCACTCATCTCCATCATTCTAACACCATTTCCTGCCACCCCCACCTCTAATTTTTCATAACCCCATCCATATATAAATTGAATAACCAAGGAGACCCTGTCTCACTCCGCTATTAATACTAAACCAATCAAATTTGACACCATTTATTCTTACACACGCCTCACTATCCTCATACATACTTTTGATTCCATTCAGAAGCCTACCACCAACACCATATATCACTAACCCCTGTCATAGAGCTTCTCTATTAACCCTATCATACGCCTGTTTTGTGATTATGAATTGGTGGTGTTACAGGGCAACTTTTGAATAGTTTGAGAATTTTTTCAGTAGTCATTCTATTCCCTGTGAGCCATTGTTTGTGACAACAAATAGCATTTAACAAGTCTTTCACTTGTGTATTTTACTGTTTTTTAATGTTGTGTATTTTACTGTTTGTTGAATTCAATGTTAACCTTTTCTATTCTTCTGTTAATTTCCTCTTTGCATCTTCCATTTTCAGTAAAATGTAAAAAATAAAAATGTTATGGCTTCATTTTGAAAGTATTTGGCAAACATGATTTAAACTGCTGCTTATACAAGTTTAAGAAACTTTAATTCAATATATATATATATATATATATATATATATATATATATATATTATAATATATATATATATATATATATATATATATATATATATATATATATATATATTATATATATATATATAATATATATATATATATATATATATTATATATATATATATATATATAAAAAAATATAAGAACTATATATATATATATATATATATATATATATATATATATAATTTAGATGAGCTGTGTAAAGTGGCTTCAACAGAATTACAACACAGGACTGTGGATGCAAATAATACTCATTTGAAACCCAGTAAGTGTGAATTTTCTAATGAACATTGTAAAATTTTTAGTTTTGTGATTATGAAATGGTGGTTACAGGGCAACTTGTGAATAGTATGAGAATTTTACTGTTTTTTAATGTTGTGTATTTTACTGTTTGTTGAATTCAATGTTAACCTTTTCTATTCTTCTGTTAATTTCCTCTTTGCATCTTCCATTTTCAGTAAAATGTAAAAAATAAAAATGTTATGGCTTCATTTTGAAAGTATTTGGCAAACATGATTTAAACTGCTGCTTATACAAGTTTAAGAAACTTTAATTCAATATATATATATATATATATATATAGTATATATATATATATATTATATATATATGTATTTATATATATATATAAAAATTTTATAATATATATATATATATATAATATATGTATATATATATATATATATATATATATATATATATATATATATATATATTATATATATGATATGTTAAATGTATTATAAAAAATATATAAATATATATATATATATATATATAATTTAGATGAGCTGTGTAAAGTGGCTTCAACAGAATTACAACACAGGACTGTGGATGCAAATAATACTCATTTGAAACCCAGTAAGTGTGAATTTTCTAATGAACATTGTAAAATTTTTAGTTTTGTGATTATGAAATGGTGGTTACAGGGCAACTTGTGAATAGTATGAGAATTTTTTCAGTAGTCATTCTATTCCCTGTGAGTCAATGTTTGTGATCACAATTAGCATTTAACAAATCTTTCACTTGAGTATATTGATATTTTACTATTTGTTGAATTCAATGTTAACCTTTTCTATTCTTTTGTTAATTTCCTCTTTGCATCTTCCATTTTCAGTAAAATGTAAAAAATAAAAATGTTATGGCTTCATTTTGAAAGTATTTGGCAAACATGATTTAAACTGCTGCTTATACAAGTTTAAGAAACTTTAATTCAATATATATATATATATATATATATATATATATATATTTATATATATTTAGATAATATATATATATATATAATATATATATATATATATATAATATATATATATATAATATATATATATATATATATTAATTCAATATATATATATATATATATATATATAAATATATATATATATTAGGGATGTGCCGAATAGTGAAAAAGCCGAATACCGAATACCGAATATTCGGCTAAAAGTATTCGGCCGAAAATAACCCGGAAAATATTCGGCGAATAATCACTTCGCTATTCGGCCGAATAGTTATTTCAAGTTCGGTCATCCATTTAGGGAAAATAAAGAAACTTACACTGGTCAACAAAAAATGGTGAAATTTTTTCTTGGATGGACTTTTGTAGCAGATATAAGTAATTCGGAGGGGCTGATTCCATATATATTCTCGGATTGCTGTATCACATCCCGTTTCGTGCAATCATGGATCCCTATTTTTGCATATTCCCTAGGAATAACAAAATTCATGTGCGCACTACGTAGCTGTATAGACGTTACCTTCCGCATATATCTACAGTAGTAGCAAGTTTACTGTGGTCGATATTCGGGAAGCATGTGGTAACTTTAGTACGTCTACATGTATGAATGCCAATAACCTGGATGATGTCTATCATCCATCTGAAATACAGTCGGATGGTCCGTCATTGTTCACCCAGGGGGAACTGAACGATCTTGTATGAGAGTTGTATTTGCTGCCGAAGTGGTTCCTGAGCTGTTGGCCTTCGAGGTTTGCATAAAAAAAAAAAAAGAAGAATGACTATCTGGACCATGGCAAGCAAGAGTAACATTTTTCGTAAACAGGAAGCAGAGCTTGTGGAGGCCTATTCCAGTCAGAGGTAACTTGTGTATTGCAGTGAAAGTTGCCAGGCCTACTATCGCTATGGGACTCCCAGCATACGAAGGCAGGTGAGTGGCGACTGTTTTTTGAACTTTCAAGAGCAGTTTAAAGTGTGTGTTGTTACACAACTGCAACAGGTATGCTTCGGTTCCAGTAGGTTACTCGGTACGGATGAGAGAGAAGTATGCAAAAATCAAGACAGTTTTGGAGAGGGCTACAATATCTGGTACATGGATGGTAAATATGCGTCGACCTCAAATTGGTAAACATTTTTGCTCAGTCAGCAAGCAGGTTTCACCAAATATACCTGCTTCCTGTGCTATGGGACAGCCGGGAGGTAAAGGATCACTGGACCAAAAGAGAATGGCCACAGAGGGAAACCTTGACGCCAGGTGACAGGGACATCGTACGTGAACCACTTGTACAGAGAGAAAACATCATCTTACCTCCACTACACATAAAACTTGGTTTGTGAAACAATTTGTGAAGGCCCTGGACCATGATGTGAATGCTTCCGCTATATATGCTCAACGTTTCCTGTCTGAGTAACAAGAAGAAAAAAGCTGGGATATTTGATGGCACAAATACGGACAGTCCTCCGTGATGCTGCCTTTGCTGCAACAATGACTGTGTTGGAGAAAAAGAGTGTGGATTGCTCTTTTAGATGTAGCACAGAATTTTGTGGGAACAGAAAGCCGAGAACCACTAACATTGTACAGGAACTAGCTGCTAGACAGTTTTCATTCTCATGGATGTAGAATGAGTATAAAGTTGCTCCTTACATTCTCAACTAAGAAAATTTCCGGATAACCTAGGCGATGTTAGTGATGAGCAGGGTGAACGCTTCCATCAATATCTAAAGTTCATGGAAGGACGTTACCAGGCAAGTGGGATATCAATATGATGGCCGACTATTGTTGGAGCTTGATGAGGGATATTCCATACGCTATGCACAGTAAATCGTGTACGAAGAGAAAGTTGTTACTATCGTAGGTATGTTTACATTAACTAAACTCATTCCGTCTATTACATTCATTGTTGTCCCATATTACTCTTTATTCATAGTTGTATTATATGTTTAACATATATCTATCAAAGATATATATCATATCATTGATATTTTTTTCTCTCTCTATATATATACAATATATATATATATATATATATATATATATATATATATATATTATATATATATATATATTATATATATATATATATATTATATAATATATAATATATATATTATATATATCCATAATTGGTGATAGACCCTCTTGAAAAAGGTAAAAATCAAAAAATTTTACAAATCTGTGTTTCACACAATATCTCACATATGCGATGTGATATGCAAAACCGATTACATTTTTGGAATCAGCACATCAATAAATCAATTGCAAACCCCGTCCAAGAAATTTCATGTTTACCAGTGTTTTATACAAAGTAGTAAAACAAAAAGTAAATAACTATTTCTTACGTATAGCAAACAGACTAGTATTAAAAAAATTAAATGAAAATTGAAAAGTTTCGTAATTAAAGATATTAAACTAAACTTCATATGAATAATAATCTCTAAGGTTAAAATGACAGAACATTGGCAGTTCTCCATTTTCAGGGGATAACCTATTTCTTGTGGCTTCATAAATATTTTCTCCTGTTCTTAATATTCTTTCACTTTCGACTGATGACGGTGAAGTGGAAGGTATTTTATTGCTAGTTTTTCAATTCATAAAAATATTTCCAGTGTTTTTTCACCAATTGGAAGGGAATATCATTGTCTTTACTGGTCAACAGTAGGCAAACTTATATATGTTTATTTCTTGATGTGTAATTCCGTATGTAGCTTTTTACTTTTATGTACAATAATCACATCGTCAGAAGATTGGGACTTTCTTTTCACTCTCACTTTCTTTCTGTATGACGATTTTGAAGGCAACAATTTCTTTAAAACAATCCATTAAAGAGGTGAAAATGGAACCTTCAGCTTCAATTTCCCACTACGTGAATCATCGTCAGCAGAAGAGTTAGGAGCTAAATTTTCATGCATTTCTTTCCATGCCTCAAAGACCATATTTTTTACTGATTCATCTGATTCATTTTGAAAAATTAGCTTGAATCGCAGATCTAAGAAAGTAGCTACACAAAGATTTATCACATAGAAACTTAAAAAGTCTTTTTTCTACTGATTTCTTAAGCTCTTCAACGAGTGTAGTTATTCCACTGAAGCTTTTGCTTTTAATTGCCTTAAATTTAAAAATAGATTTATTGTTAAAATGGGAAGGGTTCACTTGGGCGACTGTTACTTCAAGTTTAATGCTTGTTTTAGTGATGTTGTAAATGGGCTGCAAGTAAATGGAAAATTTTGCCACTGGAAAATCAGTCAACATTTTCTGATTGCATTCAGCGCGTATATGGATAGGGGAACTTTATTGTTCAAACAATCTTTTAAGCCTATCATAAGTTCTGTTCCAGCATGTAGAAACGTCTTTGAATTATTTTGCCTGTTTGAATTCGCTGGCATCTTAAAGTTTAAGCTTTGCAGCTCGTTGGCTGAATGGGTGAAAATGAGAGGATAGCAATTCTGCAAGTAAATAAAATATCTTTAACAGACTTCTGACATAATTTTGAATCGGAATGCATAGTTGCAACATGTGATAAAACATGAAATTGGAAGCAAGCCACTTCTTATACCAGCTTACCATGTTTGGTCCAATTATCTCCGTAATCAACTATAATGAAATTTCTATTTTTTAGATTTGAAAAATGTAAAGGCCCTTATAGGATCTGACAATGACAAAGATTTTCGACATATTGGCTACAAAATTTGGCCTATATTTTTATTTTTTTGGAAAATAAGTTTCTAATTTAATTTTATAATTGAAATCTTCCCTTATGTTGACGTAAATTTAATTGTTTATAAAGCTCAAATATTTCGGCCGAATAAGTTTCGCAAAAGCCGAATAACCAATATTCGGCATTTTTGGCGAATAGGCCGGAATACCGAATACTTAACCGAAATTTCGGCCCATCCCTAATATTATATATATATATATATATATATATATATATAATAATATATATATATAATAATATATATATAGGTATATATATATATATATATATAATATATATATATATATATATATATATGAATTTAGCTGAGCGTGTAAAGTGGCTTCAACAGAATTACAACACAGGACTGTGGATGTACTTTTGTTTAGTGTTTGTTTATTTTTAATTGACTGAATATTCATTTCTCTATTTAAATATTCATTTGACGTTTGAAATATGTATGCTCCCGGACCCGCCCATGGTGTTTTGATTTTTTCAACGCCAGTGTGCGCTTTGTGAGCCGTGGTTGGGTCCCTGTTACACTAACTCAAAAAGAAAAAAAGAGTTGTGTGGCAAGAATAAAGAGGTAAATGAGAGAATAGATGAAAGTATATTGAGAATGGTTTTGGTCATGTGGAAAGGATGGATCGAGAGTCGTTTGTAAGTGGATGTATAGTGGGCGCAGGTGTGTTGGGAACCGACCCGGCTGGGAGACGAAGAAAAAGTGGATTGAGTTCAGGTAAACGGAATGTCTGGAGGAGAGAAATGTGAGTTTTGGCAGAGGCGAGAAGAAAGGTGTATAATAGGAATGAATGGCAGCGGTGTTTGTGAGGGGGTATGGTTGTGGCCCACCTGGGCCAAGGATGAACCCTACTGACAATTTACCATAGTGAGGTTCCGTCGTGGTCCCGTGAGCTCTAGGGTGGATTTCTGACTGCGACGAGTTCAACTATTTAATGGTGCAGAGATGGAGGACAGGCTGGGCTTTCTTTTCCCACTTTTGTCAGCTCTTCTGCTGCTTTTCTTTTTTGATGCACGTCACGCACCTCCCCCAGTCTTGGTGAGACAAAGGAGGATGAAGAATATATATAAAAAAAATATATTATATAATATATATATAATATATATATATTATAATATATATATATATATATATAATATATATATTATAATATATATAATATATATATATATTATATATATATATATATATATATATATATTCTTCCACAGATATCTCAACAGATTCGACTAGCATTATTTCCATTCAGTGTTCCTCAGGCGACTCTTCCGACAAGATGAAGACCACCGGCCAAGGACGGGTTTGACATTCAGAAGTTTGGCTCCACGAGCATCATCCGCCCAACATGACTACTAGCCAGAGAGGAAGCCCCGACGCAAAGAGATGGAGAAATCTGTAGCAGGGAAATGGCCCAGGCGCACAGCAGGAGGAAGGTAACGGGCACTCGACACCCTGTGTGCAGCCGCCTGTTTGGCTTCCCCATCGGCCCATTCGTTGCCAGGAACACCCACATTATTATAAAAGAACTATGCTATAATAATAATAATAATAATAATAATAATAATAAAAGTTTATTTCTATTAATTCAAAAAAAAATTTAGTTTCTTTGTTTTATCAGAAACTTTTGAAAAATTAATATCATTTTAAAACTTCAAACTATAATATATCCTAATGTTTACAAATTTCCGTAATGCAAAATTTTCTACTGTAGGTGAACAAAATTTATAATTGAGCTCTTTTAACTTATTTGCTAAGTAAGTTGTTATATTATTGTTCATGCATACAACATTAAATTCTTTACAAAATATTGCTTCACAAGCTTTAAAAAATGAAAAAAAAATTATTTGAACAAAAAGTTAAACACTGATCAGCCGGTAAATGCTCATACTGTTTGATTTGCAAAAACATATTTTCTCTAATTTCTTCATTTATAAAATAAAAAAACTATAAAAGATTTGTGTAAATAGAATAAATAGAAATAAACTTATTCCATTAAACATTTTTAATGTTCTTTGTTATGATTTTCTTTAATATTTTTTATTTTCTATATAATATTTTTTTCATACTTATTAATACTTATTATAATACTTAGTATGTAATCATAAAAAAAAAAATTAATTTTCAATTTATATATATATTATATATATATATATAGTAATACTATATATATATATATATATATATATATATATATATATAATATATATATTATATATACTATATATATATATATATATATAATTATATATATATATATATATAATATATATATATAAATATATATATATATATATATATATATATATATATATATATATATATATATATATCAATATATATATATATATACTGTATATATATATATTATATATTCTACACCTTTTTTCCCCAAGACTGGTGGTAAGATGCGTGCAGTGCACCGGAAACAGAAAAGGTAGTAGAAGAGTATGACAAGTCGAAAAGAAAGCCGAGCCTTGCCGCACCTTTTATACTATTAGTGAGAACTCAGTCGCATGTCAGAAAGTCCCCCTAGAGCTTTCACGGAACGCGCGACTGACCTCGCTAATGGCATAAAGACGTATATGTAACTGGTCATCCACTGGCACAGGTGGTCCACAACCATACCCCCCCCACAAAACTGCGCCATTCACTCCTGTTCGGCACTTTTCCTCTCGCCTCTCTCACTCTCTCTCTTCCCCCCTCCAGACGTTGCCGTTGCGTACTCAATCCACTTTTTCTTCGGTCTCCAGCCGGTCGATTCCCAACAGAGGGCACACTATACATCCGTTTAACCAAACGACTATCATCATCCTTTCCACATGACCAAAACATCTCAACGTACTTTCATTTTATTCTCTCATTTATCTCCTTTTTTCACACCCAACCAACTCTCTAGCAACGTCCTTCCTCAATTTTATCATCATCTCACATAACACGGCCCCTAAGATTGGTCACTGAACCACAATTCACTTTAGTTTACTACCTCTTATTCCAACCATAGTCTCGACTACTATACATTAACACAGGTAACAATTTAACCCTCATGTAAGACCTAGCGCATTCAAAAGCTTAGTCCCTTTTTCGTCCACACACCGATATAATCGCAACCAGCCACCTTCCTTGCCATTCCACACTTTCTACTACACTGCCATCATCCATTCCCTTATCATTTTAACATATATCCTAAATATTTAAACTCGGATACTTGTCTCAGCTGCTCCATCATCTAACATAACTTCCATGTATATATATATATATATATATATATATCTAATATAATATATATAATATATATATATATATATATATTATATATATATATATATATTATATATATATTATATATATATAATATTATATAATATCATAATATATATATATATAATATATAATTTATATATATATATATATATTATATATATATTTAACCCAATGTTGAAAAAAAGATTTTTCATCATTATTTTTTTAAAATTTAAAAACAAGGACTGTTTATTGATTTAAAAGACAAAGCAAACCACACAAACCCCTACTCCACCTACGTGAAAACCATTCAGTGAGAAAAGACTATCGCTTTACTTACAGCGAGGCAGATTAATAAAAATTAAAAAGCTGGTTAAAAGAGTTTCACATCTAAGTGTTTTTGCAAAAGAGGTAAAATTTCTAACGATGGTTTTCCGAGAATAGTTGCAAAGGATGTTTCACTTTTTATTGTAGTTTATTTTAAAAGTAGTTAAAATTGTGACTACCAAACCTAGAGAGGGATCGAAATTAAAATAAAGATTGGTCTCCATCCTGGAAGCACTCCTTATTAACGCACAGAGGTTTTTTTCTAAAAAAAATCTTAGGGCGGAGTCGGGAAAAGTTTAGAGGAATCATCTATGATAGAGCTATTAGAACAGGAAGCAAAAATTATTGTCTTTATCATTAAAAACGTTAGATATGCAAAACTTACAGGAATAAGTAGAAGATTTCGAGTAGTATTTATTTTAGTAAGAGAATAAAAATTTCTAGTAGTAAGATTGACCAAAGGGTAGCAAGCTTTCTTTGAGTGTAAGTGAACTTGTCGATTATTTTCCTATGAAGTTTTGCTGAACAATAAAATCATTCGGTAAATAGAAGAAGGGAAGCATTTACAGGTCCGCTACTGCCCTTTTGCCGAATTAATAGAAGAACAAACGAGACAATATCATTGCATCTTTTGCGTAACAACAAAAATTATACGGTAAATTTCTGTTATTTACATGCAACTCTATTATTACACACACTAGTTCGGGCTGAAAAGTAACGCTTATTCTGCTGTAAAATCTATTACACTGCAGATAAGGTAATGAAACAAAGACTGAGAAAATGTCAAAGGTTTTTTCAATTTGCCCTTTTTTTTTTTTTACATAATCTCGAACGTCAATACATTTCTGCAAACGTTTAACCCACTTCTCAAAACTGATGGATGATTTTTGACCTAGAAGTTCAAGCATTGAAGCATTTGGGCACTGCAATGTGGTCGAGCATTGTCATGATGCAGGAGGAAAACGGTACGGTGTGATCTTATTCGACGCATACGGCTCTTGAATTTCTGGAGAGTTTCACAATCACTTTTTTAACCTCTATTCTGATGTTTCTGTCTTTCATCATGGGGTATACCGCTTTCATAACTAATCCATACTTTTCCATTCTTCGCGTAATCTCTTTCCCCACTTCCTCCCCTTCTGTTAAAACATCCTTCGAGATAATTGCAGGTATTTACCGCCTTCACCTCCTCCTCTCTCACCATCATTCTCATCCCCTCCTCATTTCCTCCGGTTACTGTTAATATCTCTGTCTTCTGTATGTTCATCTAGCTTCATCCCTGCTTCCTCCAACTCCTCCGCAAACAACTCCACCACCTCTCGAATCGCCTCCTCTCTCTCGCTCCAACATGCCAGATCGTCCGCATATGCCATTATGTCCCCTTCAAATTCTCCCAGTCTTTCTTTCACTTTCCTTATCACCACGTCTAAATATAATATAAACAGCAGTGGCGATAAAACACTCCCTTGCTTCACTCCTGTTTTCACCTCAAACCATCTATCGTTCTCGCACTCAGTTCTAACATTACAACTGCATTTCTCATACATACTTTCTATCGCCTTCTTTAATCTACCCTTCACTCCATAATTCCTCTCCATAGCTCTCCAGAGCTTTTCCCTTGGCATGCCTTTTGTAGATCGATGAAGGCTACAAAGAATCTCTTGCCATATTCCAGCATCTTCTCCGAGACCATTCTCAGTGTGAATAAGAGGTCAGTCGTTCCTCTTCCCCTTCTATACCCGTACTGTTCTTCTCCGAGTCTCGGCTCTACCTTCTCTCTCAACCTCCTCTCCAATATTCTTTCGTATATTTTCGTCAGATGGTCCATCATTGAGATACCCCTATAATTATTACAGCTTCCAGCATCTCCTTTATCTTTATATATCGGTATTATTATTGCTTTGCCCCACCTTTCCCTCTCTCCAACACTTGTTCATCAAACTGATGATTCTCCCTTTCAGCTCCTCTCCTCCCTCCTCCACCAACTCCACAGCCA
>JABUQX010095193.1:0-10000 GCA_015478945.1 Trachelipus rathkii
AAGTGGATCTCTTCTCTGTGAACCCTACACAGATCAGTGTGAGTGAATCCAACTTTATTAGTATTAATCCCGTTCACGCAATCACAAATACAGATGTACCTCTCGAATTCAATATCCTGGCACTTCCGACCAATATCTTGACCCTTCGAATGTGTTTTTATATCTGAAGACTAAGTTAGTAAACGAAGATGGTTCAGATCTCACAGGAACCGATCACATAGTATCCACCGAGACAAATTTCCTGTAATGGTGTTTTAATCAAACTTGAGGTGTTTTTAAATGAAACATCTCTAGGAGCATCAGCTGAAAGTTACCTCTCTATCGAAGTTTATATTGAAACTTTACTAATTAATTCTCAGATGCGAAGGAGTCTCATTGCCCAACCATGTAGATATTTACAATTTAAAAGATCGTAGAGAACATAGAACGCAATGCAAAGCTGAATTAAAATAACACGTATGAATATTTGGACGTGTAAACGGTGATATATTCTCTCAAGAAGACTTATTCCTACGCATCAAGTGGATACCGCATTAGGTTAACTAGATCTACATCTGAATTTGCTCTTAATGTTAAAAGCGCTGTTTTAGCCACAACTACTGCACCAAAGCCTATCTTTAAATTATTGGATGCTTATCTTTATATACGTAAAGTGAAATTATCTCCCATTAAACATATGGAAATAGAGAAATCTCTTTTGACCGATACAGCAAAATATCCAATCAAGGGAATTGAGACTAAAATTTTTAACTTTACCCAAGGATTATCGAGTATTAATATACCTAACATCGTCAATGGTAGCTTACCTCAGAAGGTAATAATAGGAATTGTAGAACACGTTGCTTATTCTGGAAACTACGGAAAGTCGGCCTTTAAATTTACCCATTTCGGACTTAGAGGTATCAGTTTACACGTGAATGGTCAACCATACGGTCGTGATTATGAGATGATATATCGAAGACTCACATTCTCAAATGCTTCGCGGCCCATATTTTTACGATTTATTTGCCAATACTGTATCTTGCAGCAATAACGGTACAGGTGTTGATCTCAAGAATTATGCTAGAAAACAGTAATTTATATGCATACGATCTCACGGCTGATCTTTCAGCTTGTAATGCTTATCCATCTCAATATTTAAGAAGGACACGAATTAGGATTGAGTTCTCAATTTGACAAAGTTTGACATCCTGCAATCTCAGTTCTGGTGTATTTGGAACATCCTCAAATCATCGAGATTGACAGAGTACGAAATATAATTTTGAATTATTAATGATGAATGAAGAAGAAATATTAAACGCCTTCGGAAACGAAAGAAGATTTTTAGGTGTGTATTTGCCTGTAATGAACTCGGTTCTGTGAAATTGGATACCGACACTGGTGCTTATCTTCAACACTTTCTCGTAAAAAAATATTCTAACATACCAATATAAAATATAAGAAATAAAAATAATGTTGTATATTTCTTTGACTTCTCTCCATTTAGATTTTATGTTTAGTAATCATTATGTAATATCTTTTTTTAATAATATTATAATGTTCAATATGTTAAGACCTTATGTTTTCCTTTACAACCTATCAGATCTAATTTATGTGGTGTATACAGTATTTATTTCATTATATGTTTCTTAAATAATGTTTCTTTTAATAAACTTGTAAATATATTTGATGCTAAAAATTTATATGTTAACGATTATGTAGTTTGCACTTATGTTATAAAGGCTTTAAAATAAAAACTTGTTTTCTTTTCCTGCTTTTATCCAAAGAACTTATTTATACTAAAGAAAAATATGACTTGAATCAATAGATCAATAGATCAATAGATCAATAGATGGGTAGGAGGGAGGGTGGGGAGGGCAGTTTGATTTACTGATTTACTGATTTAGGGTATGTAAAAACGTAAATTTTTACGTTATAAACATGAAAAGCATAAAAAAAAATTAGTAAAACAAAAATAAATTAAAAAAATAAATAAAAAATAATAATTTTTGAAAAAAATTAAGTTGAAAACAAAAGCTCACTCGTAAAAGCTAAAAAAAAAATAAAAATTTTATTAAAAGAAAACAGAACACGTTTGCGTTCTTGCGCCGGATTGCACCTGCGGGCGCGGGGGCGGCACGCGCACGCGCCCGTTTCGCGTCGGACCGCGCCGGCGAGCGCGCCTGTGGGCGCGCGCACACGCACGTTTCGCGGCGGATCGCGCCGGCGGGCGCGCACACACGTCGGCCTGGGGCCAACAGACGGAACCAGCCTCGCTCAAGGAAGTCTCAAACACTCATATTCGAAATCTACAATCTTATAACCTATATTTAAAAACAGTACAATATTTTATTATTATAGCAATATTTACTAACCAATGAACAAGGCTACCAACCGGAACGCAGCACCGGAACCCAGCACCGGCGGCCCGGTACTAACTGCAACTCTATAGATTCAACTCCATTTCCTCTTTTCTTCTATACACTATCCAAATTCAGCCTTCTACGAGCAATTTAATTTTTTTTAAGGGGGCAGCGTCCCCCTTACGGGGGGACGCAGGGGTAAGTAATCTCGTCTACGACGAGATTACGGTCATCAGTCGCTCGAGCCTAATCTCCAAGCGCTTCGGGAAGCAGCAACAGGGGCCTAAGCAACATTTTTGTAGGCTACGCTCTCGGTGGGAAGGTAACCCCCTACTACTTCTAGCTAACTTGAAAAACTCGTTGGTTTGAGCTTAACATATACATAAGAAATATACAAGTTTCAAGACCTTATAGCTCTATTCCTTCTATCGAAAAAGGATGGAGGTTGTCATCTGTTCCATAACTACTTATATATATATATATATATAATATATATATATATATTATATAATATATATATATATATTATATATTATATATATATATATATTATCTATATATATATATTATTATATATATATATATTATATATATATAATATATATATTAGGGTGGCCGAATTATTATGAATTTAAAATTTCTTTGGTCTCAACCATCAAAATAGTTCCCGTTGAAGAGAAAACACGGTATTTCAAATATTATTTAATTTGGTTAAGGTTCAAAATCAAAAAATAATCATCCAGAATGGAAAATCTTATTTATTTGCAACAAATTAAATGTGGACTTGACATTATCATGGAATTTCATATAATTTGTTTATGTTTTGATTATATTTAATTAATTAAAATGTTATATTTCAAATATTATTTAATTTGATTTAGGTTAAAGTGTGAATATGAATTCAAAAATAGAAAATCAACCTCAGAGTGGAAATTTTTATTTTAATTGGCAGCAAAAGAAATTTGGACTTGACATTATTATGGATTTTCATATTATTTGTTTATATTTTGATTATATATAATTAATTAAAGAGATCTGTAGGTATAGTTTCTTTATTAATATTTGGGAAACGTTTGCGGTACGCACTGACAACTGTAAGAATGTAGTTTCTTTGTTCCTCATTTTTGTTAATTTATTATTATATATATTCTTGTATTAATTTAATTCCTCTTTCGGCAGTATCGTTTTTCGATTTTTAATCGATTTGCAAATTGAAAATATTCTTTGTATTGTTTCTTTTTTCCATGTTTACTGGGTCATTTTTAAAAAAACCCGAAGGTAGATTGAATCGTTCAAAAAATCTAATTGTTTGTCGTGAAATAAAGTCACGCATTTCCATGTTTGCAATAGCGCAAATTCCTTTATTGCTTAGTTTCCAATTTGCTTCTGCCAAAATTCCTTCGTTATTTAAAGCGTGCACCATGTTCTTTTTTCATTAAATGATATTTCATTGTAGAAGAAAGCTAAAACAGAAATTTCTGGATTTAGATACAACATATGGTTATTAATTTTGGAAAGTGCAGCCTCAGATATTTCACGATTTATATTTTTGTAAAGAACTAGCTTTTAGAGCTTTATGTGTATAGGGTGTTGTAAACCAGGCTTTAACATAAAGGTTCACTGTAAATAAACATAACTCAGAAGCGCTATTTCTCTCTCTGACAGTTTAACGCAAATTCATCCCTGTATAAATATATCTTTAAACAGTGTATGGCCTTTGCCAATCATCCGTGTAAATGAATTGGAATGCTCCAGGAGCTCTAACCTTAAGTTCAGGACTTCTTCTTCCAAGGAATAGTTGGGCAAGAACTAATAGCTCTTTATAATCATCGCGAGGCAATTGTGTTTTCATTACCTGATCTATAAAGTGAAGAATATCGCAAGCTTCGTGCTTCAAAATTTCATTAATGCGCTTGACTTCCATCGCAGATTTAAGATTTATTTGGTTGATTTTATGCCAAGATTCTTTAAATGTCTTTTAAGAACTGAATATCAGAGCCACTAGAAGAAGGCATCATTGTATTTAAAGAACTCTTTATTATTTGCTCATTTCTTTAATGTATGTCTTTTAAATTTAATAAATCTGCTTCTAACTTTCAGGGCATCCATAGTAGGGCGAGATAATCTTTTTTACTTAGTAATTTTTTTTTCTATACTGCTCAAAAAAAAAAAAATTAAATTTTCCCCCCAAATTTTTTTGTGAGAATTTCTTCATGATTGATGTGCAATTACACAATTTTTCAATTTGAAAACCGAAAAATAGTAGGTTTTTAAAAATCGACCGGCATTACTCAGATTTGGTGTCAATTCAAAATTCCGCTTCTAAATAGTTTAGATAATTGTCGCAATCTTTATATGTTCAAGGTTCGAAGTCATTTTCGAAAAAAATTTGTAGGAGTTAGAATCGACAAATGGCATTAAATTGAAAGTAAATTGGAACATCAAAACATACTCTTAGACACGGAGAAAAATACTTGAAAACAAAGTTTTAAAATCGTCTAATAAAGCCTTTTGCTTGTTTCTTCACTCACATTGGATGAGATTTAAGAATTTCATGCGTCTTTAAGAATTTTTATATTTTTAAGGGAGGGGAAAAATTGGGCTCAGCCTGGTGCTATAATATTATTGAGCTTCCTTTAAAAACTAAATGTTACTTTCTAGATGGCATCGACGCTTTGTATATAATAATTAAAGTGTATGTTATAAAAATTAACGCAAAAACAAAGAGCTGTTTGTTTTCCTATTATATAGAAAATAGGTTAAAAAAAAGCGGTTAATAAGGACTTATGTTGCCTGGTTCATAAGCCTCGAGTAGTTTGCGTATACTAGCTTCTGCAAGTGAAAAGACGACTTCATAGCGAAAACGATTAGAGAGTAGCTTGATCGTTTAGGTTTATTAATTATAAAATGGAAGTCATTACAAGAAACTATCCAAAGAACTTCAACCGAAATCTGTGCAGTGGAGCGAACAAGAAAAAGAGATAATCATAACTCCTTCCTTCAACATATACTCAGATATGTGTATATATGATATATATATATATATAATATATATATATATATATATATATATATATATATATTATATATATATATATATATATAATATATATATTATTGTTATATATATATAGTAGTATATATATATTTTTATTTAAGCTAATGCAAGATTGAAGAACGAGCTTAATAAAAATCAGCGATACAAACGATTTCATAGTTAAATTTTATAACTTTTATTTTTGTTTTTTATTATTTTTTTTTTTTTTTTTTTTTTTTTTTTTTTTTTTTTTTTTTTTTTTTTTTTTTTTTTTTTAGGAGGGAGGAGGAAGATAAAACAAATTAGGCACTTAAATACAATAGGAATAAAATTTTTCATAAAAAAAAAATTCTTTCAAAAATAGGGCGATAAAATGGAGTTCAGGTCAGTTTCAATACGGGTATAATTAAAATCCAATAATAAGATTTTCTTTTTCCTTTTTTTATTTTTTTTTTTTTTTTTTTTTTTTTTTTTTTTTTTTTTTTTTTTTTTTTTTGCGTTTTACTTACTTTTATGTTTATAACTTTTTTTCTGGAAATCGTCGGTTTTTTTTTTTTTTTTTTTTTTTTTTTTTTTTTCATGCTTCATACAACGTATTTAGAGTCTACTCTTTGTTATTTTTATAAAATTTCTATTAACAGTGTTTTTGCCCTACTATATATATATATATTATATATATATATATATATTATATATAATATATATATATCATATATATATATATATATATATATATATATATATATATATATTATATATATATATATATTATATATATATATAGGTTCTTTGTGATTTCGCCAACCACTAATTTTGTAAGGTTGGTAGTAATATCATAAATTGTTGTAAAACAGAAAGAAAATAGTTTAAATCTCGCAAAATATTTTAAATCTCGCAAGCACTTATGGTTCGCGAAAAGGAAAAGGTTTAGTACACGAAGAAAGACCCATATATTAAGGTTTTTTTGAGCTTAGCGCATATTAATTTTATAATTATTACATTGCATTTAATTTTAATAGGAGGGGGGGAATTAGGGAATTAGTCTACCCGTAGTTCCCCGGAAGGCCGAGAGACCCGCGACTCCTGCCATTGCTGTGCGGTAATACTTGGGTATTTCTTAGTTAAAAGCAAAAAAAAAATTAATAGAAAGTCTATTTATTTTAACGATAAACCATAAAAGGTCTCTAAATAGGCCTTCTACTCATATTACTATAATTATTAACAATAATTCTTTTTATTTTATTTTTTTTTTTTTACATTTTCAAATCTAAAATTTTACCAGGATTCCAAAAATGTATTCCTTTTCCCTGTAGCTATTGTAGTTTTTGAGATTTTTTTTTTTTTTTTTTTTTTTTTTTTTCCTTCCACTAATAAGTTTTATACGCTGAAGCATTCCAGCAATGTACTTCCTTTCCCGGTAGATGTTGTAGTATTTTAGATATGGATTATGGCTTCTTTAAAAAAAAAAAATATTGTATTTTTATAAAACCGTTCATCAGATAAAAATTGAACGTACTTGCCAAACAATAGTGTTAATTTATTTTTTCATACATAATTTCAATTTTAAAACATATTACTAGTAACACTGATATTACGAATATTAGAAAATAATTTCATTACATTAAATTCTTTATATTTATATGGTTTTCAATTCCATTGAAATTTAATATTTTATACTTTTTAAACTTCACGGAAACAGAATATAAAAAATATAAAAATAAATTAAATTGAATTTTAAATAGAAAAAAAAGCCTTAAAGGCAGTTCTTGCTGCATAATAGAATACGGAATACCAACTTTACATCTACTCTTTTTTTTTGTGGTTGCCGAAATCATAGAAGTACCGTTCTGAATATATATATAATATATATATATATATATATATATATATATATATATATATTATATATATATATATATATATTATATATTATATATTATATATCTATATATATATATATATATATATCATATATATATTATAGGTATATATATATATTATATATATATATATTATATATATAATAACTCTATCTATATAGATATATTAAATAAAATAAAAAATATATAAAATATATTAAAAAAATATATATATATATATATATATATATATATATATATATATATATATATATATATATATATATATATATATATATATATAAATATATATATATATATATATATATTATATTATATATATAATATATTATGGGGGGCAAAGCCAGACTCCGCGTCGACGTCGTGCACCCGCGAGCAACGATACACTCAAAGATGTACTCGGGCTAATGGGAGCTATAGCTAGGGCAAAATAGGCCTAGCAAGCCACTGCCCGAAATAAATTGCTAGAAATACTCAAGCGCGAGCCTCGGAAGTCAGACGAAACTTCAGATGACGACCAAGGCGAGATAATGGGACTATGAACCAGGAAAACACATTTAAAAATTATAGGTACGCTACGATAAATGTAGGCACCTATGGAGAGAAGGAGGAGGAGATAGTGGACATCATGAAGGAGAGGAGGATGGCGGAGATGAGGATGAGAGGTTCTGAGGAGGGTAAAGAGCTGGGAGAAGGTTATATTCTGATGTACAGTGGAGTGAGAGAAGGGATAAGGAAACACGGTGTTGGAATGATAGTAGGGCCGAGACTATCACCATATATTCAGAGGGTGAAAAATATAAACGAGAGAATAATGATGTGTGTGTTGAAAATCGGGCAGAAGAAATATAGAATATTTCAAGTATACGCACCACAGCAAGGACATTCGGAAGAAGAAAAAAATAGATTTATGGAGAGAATGGAGGAGGAGGTGGGGATGGGGGAAGAAGGAGAAAGAATGCTGATGGGAGATTTCAATGCCAGAGTGGGAAAGAGAAGAGGAGAAGTGGAGAGAGTATTGGGATTGTGGGGAGAAGAGACGAGGAATCTGGAAGGGGAGAGATTGATAGATTACTGTATGAGGAATGATTTGAAGATTATGAACACCTTTTATAAACATCGGGAGTCACACATCTATATGAGATATAGGTGGAACCAAATAACCCAGCAATTTGATCAAAAATCGATAATAGACTATATGATAGTATCAGATAAAAGAATGATAAGAAATGTAAAGGTGATACCAGGAGTGTCGTTGGATGCGGATCATAGATTGGTGGTGGCAGATATGAGGATGAATGACGAAAGAGCTGTTAAGGAACAAAAAAGAACAGTGATCAAAGTAGAAAGGCTGGGTGAACAAGAGGAGAGAGAAAAGTACAAACAGAAAATGCAAGAAACCTTGAGAAGCGGAGTGGAAGATGAGAGGTTGCAGGATGTAATAAAAGAAGTTGCAGAGAAAACGCTTGGTAAAAGGTGGGTGGGATTAACAAGAAAAAGACACACACCATAATGTAACAACAGATCAGGTCCAGGGATGGGAGGAAAAAACAACAAAAATGAGAAAATGGCTGAAGAAATAAGAAACGGGAGAATTGAGAGATGAAGTATGTAAGCAAAGCAGGAATGGAAGGCATGAAAGAATCAGAGGAAGGCGAGATGGAGGTAGGCGAAGAAGATTAGCGCAGAATAACGAGAGATGTAAATGAGGGGAAGAAAAAGCTGTTTAAGATGGCGAAAGCATATAGGAAACCGAAGAATAAAATCAGAAACATAAAGGATATAAATGGAGAGATTCTGGTAAAACCGGAAGAAAGGAATGAAAGGTGGACGGAACACTATGAAGACTTGTTGAACGTAGAATACGGAGCACAAGAGGAAGTGGTGGCGGACAGGGGAGAGCGGAGAAGGGAGAGAGGAGGAAGGGGATTACAATAGAAGAATATGAGGGGGCTATAAAAAAATGAAAAAGGGAAAGCGCCTGGAGAAGATGGAGTGGCGGTTGAGTTGGTGATAGAGGGAGGAGAGGAATTTGAACATTTGTTGGAGAGAGGGAAAAGTGCCGGAAGATGGGAGAAAGCTATAATAATACCAATATATAAAGGTAAAGGAGATCCAAGCAACTGTGATAACTATAGAGGAATTGCAATGATATACCACCTGGCAAAAATCTACGAAAGAATATTGGAAAGAAAGTTGAGACTGGGAGAGGAGCAACATGGGTATAGAAGAGGAAGAGGAACGACAGATCTTTTTACACTAAGGATAGTTATGGAGAAGATGTTAGAATACGGCAAGAGTTTTTATGTTGCGTTTATTGATCTGCAAAAGGCTTTTGATTCTGTACAGAGAGAGAGAGACTTTGGAGTAGTCATGGAAGAAAATTATGGAGTGAGTGGAAGATTGAAGAAAGCAATAATGAGTATGTACGAAAAATGTAGTTGTAACATCAGAACGGAGTGTGAAAATGATATATGGTTCGAAGTAAAAACAAGTTAAACAAGGGAGTGTATTATCGCCTATATTGTTCATATTATATTTAGATGTAGTAATAAGTAAAGTGAAGGAGAGATTGGGAGTCTTTGATGGGGATGTAAAGGCGTATGCGGCGATTCTAGCATGTTGGAGTGAAAGGAGGAGAAGATACCGGAGGTGGTGAGGCAAGTTTGCGGAGAAAGTTGAAGAGGCAGGGATTAAGATGAATTGTACATAAAAAGAGATATTCTGGTAAACGGGAGGAA
>JABUQX010095193.1:12500-17500 GCA_015478945.1 Trachelipus rathkii
TATTATTATTATATTATTATTATATATACATATATAGTTAAGGTTATATATATATATATATATATATAATACATATATATATATATATATATATAGTTATATATATATATATATATATATATATATATATATATATATATATATATATATATATATATTATTATATTATATATATATATATATATATATATATATTTATATATATATATATATATATATATATATATACATATATATATATATATATATATACATATATATATATATATATATATATATATATATATATGTATATATATATATATATATATATATATATATATATATATATATATATATATATATATATATATATATATATATATATATATATATATATATATATATATATATATATATATATATATATAACTTTTTTTTTTTTTTGACTTTGTGAGTTTTTATTTTTTTTTTTTTTTTTTTATTTCTAGTATATATGATCCTAAAAGTCAATTTAAGGGGTGACGAACATGATTCAAAAATATTGTTTCTTCATATCCTTTAGCTACCAATCTAGCTTTAAATTTTTTTTTTTTTTTAACTAAAGGAATACCTAAGGGTAAACCGCAATGGCAGGAGTCGGGGTCTCGGCCTTCCGGGGAACGACAGGGTAGGACCATTTCCTCCGGGAAGGTTTTCCGAACCCCCGTTTTTTTTTATTTGGTTGTCGGGGTTTCTTCCGTTTTCGTTTTTTGGGTGTGGAAAACGTCCTCTTTCCCCCCCCTGTCGGCTCGAGCCCCCTAATTTTTTTTTTTTTTTTTTTTTTTTATTATTTTCTTACATTTTTGTAATAAGCTTTACACGCTGATTCCAAATATGTAATTGGTTTTTCTGTAAGTGTCGTACTTTTCGAGATATTTCATTTATGAAAAATATTTTATTTTTTTTTTTTTACATTTTTGTAATAAGCTTTATACGCTGATTTCAAAATATGTAATTTGTTTTTCTGAAAGTGTCGTACTTTTTGAGATATTTCATTTTTTAAATTTTATTGATATAAATGTGATTTTTAAATAATTATTTAAAATATTTCGAACTTTTGAATCATGTAAATCACCACTGAAATTCATTATTAGTATCATATACTAGCAATATGTTAAAAAAAAAAAAAAAAATCAAAACTGACGGAGTCTTAAAACATAACAGGGCCTATATATATATATATATATATAGATACAGTATATCTATAAAAATACAAATAATATATATATATATATATATATATATATATATATATATATATATATATATATATATATATATATATATATATATATATATATATATATATATATATATATATATATATTAGCACGAGTGAGCAAAAAATTAGTGCTGACACAAAGCTCTTCATATGAAAAGCATAATCAAGTAAAGGAGGTTACCTGATTTTACCAATAGAGGAAGAGGTGCTCAGATATTGGAGATTTATTTAAGAAACATGGAGAAAAATTTAGCGGAAGGGAGGTGATGTTTCATTGGATTAAAAATAGAATAATGTTGGTGAGTTACAAAGTAGCGTGGTTAGTGAAGCTAGTTAATGTTGTAGATTTCACCATATTATTTTTGAACTGAAGAACTATAATTTAATACTTTTTTTTTATTTCCTTTGCAACATACTTTTAAATATTTTCCTAATTAAGTTTTTCTTTCAAAAAGCATATATTTTGACTTTATATATAAATAAATAGTTTGCAAGAAATTAAATAGTTATTTCAATTTAAACTTAATTTGGGCACGAAAGGATTAATATTCGTTCATATTCTCGTTATTCTAATTAATTTTTAAAGAAATATGACGAAGAATTAAGTTTTTTTTTCTTTTTTATTGTGTTCACACTATCCTCTTTTAGTTTTAAAAATGTATTGGTTCAGGTTCATTTTCCTTTGTTTTTGTTTATTATTTTTATTTTTTATTATTATTTTTATATTTTTTTCCTCAGAGAATGCACTAACAGTAAATGGAGAAGAAATTAAGCAAATTTTATACACAAAATTGTTATATATTTATTAAATACAAAAATAACGAAAACTGAAAATTAACCAATATCGTTAATAATAAAAAGAAGAAAATAATAATAATAATAATAATAATAATAATAATAATAATAATAATAATAATAATAATAATAATAATAATAATAATAATAAAATAATAATATTAATAATAATAATAATAATAATAATAATAATAATAATAATAATAATAATATTAATAATAATAATAATAATAATAATAATAATAATAATAATAATAATAATAATAATAATAATAATAATAATAATAATAATAATAATAATAATAATAATAATAAAAAAAATAAAAATAATAATTAAAATATATATATATATATATATATATATATATATATATATATATATATATATATATATATATACATATATAGCAGTATATATATATATATATATATATATATATATATATATGTTATCTCGAATGTAAAATTTTAGCATCCATGTGATGTGAATGGGTATCTAATTTTTCCCATCGTCGGATGCTGATATTTAATGTTGAACATCTACAGATTACAGGTTCATATATATATATATATATATATATATATATATATATATATATAGGTATATATATATATATATATATATATATATTTATATATATATATATATATATATATATATATATATATATTTATATATATATATATATTTTTTTTTTTTTTTACACATTTATCACTACTGTTTTGGCAAAGCCCTATTCAAGGAGGGGGTGTTAAAATCAACAAAACTATCAACTAACGCAAATCACGCAGATGAGCACAGACGCGGGCTTTATTTTGTTTTTTAAATTTAGTAGGAAACACAGAAGATGGAAGAGAATTCCACAGAACAGAGGTAGGAGAAGTGAGGCACCAGCGAATCCAGGTCTGAGTTGCCAATATCACTACAAACTCATGTGCCGATACAGCACCCCTCGTGCTGCCCTGCTACGAGGGCGTCTTAAAGGAGGTGGCACGCGAGTGGAAAGCCCTCGAGCACTCCTGCCGCTACGGTACCTATGAGTGAGATAGCACCAACATCGCCGCAAAGAGGGAGGGTCATGAACCAGAAAGAAACGACAGTTTATAAGTCTTTTGCCTTGACCTGACCCTATCCAGAAGCCGGGTGAAACCTGAGCCCCCAGATATGAAAGAGAGCAGTACTCCATACAAGGGAAGGCGGATGAGACCCCTGTATAACTGGAGTAACTGTGGAGAGGAAAAAAAGTCTCGTAGTCTAAAAACAGAACTCCCAGTTTCTTTGAGTCCGCCCTAGCAACCCGTTGTGATGGGAGGTTTCCAAGACATTTTTTTGTTTATGTTAAGGCCATGGAGGACGTTTATATTGTCAACAGGAGAGACGAGACAACCTGTCGAGAGATAGGAAAGTTAGAAGGTGTCTTAGAGAGGGAGATTTGAAGTTGTTGAGTTTTTAAAGAATTGAATTTCACAAGGTTGAGACGACTCCACCCGGAAATTCTATCCGATCAGTGAGAATAGAATTGGAAAGATTAAGACGAGAGGTACTCCAGAAGTAAAAGAGGATATAACTCTGGAACAGAGTTGAAAGAATGAAGGGTCAGAGTCATTTCCGCATATGATAACAGGTTAGATGAGCAGGTGAGAAGATCATTAATGAAAAGTAGGAATAAAGTAGGAGATGAGACAACCTGAGGGAACACCACTATTGACAGAAAAGGAAGAAGACGTCGCCCATCAACAACAGCCGATATTGGCGATTTGAAAGAAAACTAGACATAAGTAAGCAAAGAGAAGGAGGAAACCCAAAGGAGGGAGCTGAGCAGTGACGCGTGCCATACCTGGTCAAATGTTTTGAAATGTCAAGCGCCACCACGCAAAGCCCCGTAGTTCAAGGGCGAAAACCATAAATCGAATAAATGAGCATATCACCAGTAGACCCCGAACGCCGAAAGCCGTACTGGCGATCGGAAAGAAGAGAATGATATTCCAAGAAGTGAGAGTCGAGAAGGGTTTCAAAGATCTTAGATAGAATGCAAAAGAGAGAGCTATAGGGCGATAGTTAGGATCAGAGCGGCTTCTTTTTTCGGAATAGGTTGGGGCAAAGCTCCCAACACTGAGGGAAAGTAGTGTTAGTAGTGAGACATAGAGAATATAGTTGGAACGAGGGAGGGGCCAGCTCGAAGCACACTTCAAAACCCGGGAGGAATGTGCCATCCGCCCCCGCTTCCTACTATAGATCTCAGGAGCCCATGCACCTGATCAAATGTAATCACAGGTAAAGACATAGGACACCTGAGAGGAGAAGGTGGAGAGGAGGAATGCTAGAATCGTCCAGGGTTGAGTTAGAGGAAAATAGTGAGGCCGAAGAGATTGGCCTTTCAGTTGGAGAGTTAGCAACAGAGCCATCAGATCGAATAAGAGGAGGAAAGGTAGATTTACAGAAGTTGTTGGAGATGTTTTTGGCAAGAGGCCAGAAAGATTTATCAGTAGGAGAGCCAAGGAGGTTAGCGCACTTTCGTTTGATGAAAGCCCGCTTTGCTCGTCGAAGAGTATCCTGCAACGATTTCTAGCTGAATGAAAATTAGCGAGAGTGATAGAGAACGAGAATTTTTCCACTTCGATAAGCGCTGTCTCTGGCCTGAATGGCCAAAGAACAGGCATGATCGAACCATGGATTATGAGGAGAGAAAGATTTAGTCGAAGAAGGAATGAACCTGCTCATCCTGACAACGACTACAGCTCCCACCTTAGTGGCAGAAGCCGAAGCGTCACAGTCAGCAGTCATTCCAATTATAGCCAGCGTAGAAGCGACGTGCAAGGCCCCCAACGCCCTGATCAGCGCCAGAAAAACGCATAGGCAGGATGGAGCTGTTGAGAGAAAGCATAAAAGTTAAGATATAAGGTTGTGGTCAGATTTACCAATAGGAGCGAAGGTAAGTGATTATAGAGAGAGGGACTAGTA
>JABUQX010095193.1:20000-22888 GCA_015478945.1 Trachelipus rathkii
AGGCCTAATTCTCTTCGGGGAGGTCTCCGGAACCCCGTTTGGTATATTTGGGTGTCGCGGGGTTCCTCCGCCCCTCCCACATATATATATATATAAGAAGAGAAAGATATATATATATATATATATATATATATATATATATATATATATATATATATATATATATATATATATATGTATATATATATATATATATATATATATATATATATATATATATATATATATATATATATATATATATAGCATATATATATATATATATATATATATATATATATATATATATATATATATATATATATATATATATATATATATATATATATATATATATATATATATATATATATATAAAAATATATTTATATATATATATATATATATATATATATATATATATATATATATATATATATATATATGAAATAAAAGAAGACAAATATTTTCTTATTCATACTATTTAAAATATTAATCAAACAATAGGAAAAGTTAGTAACTTAATGTTTTATACATCCACATTTAATAATTGCGGATGTAGATGCGTTTTTTCAAATCATGGATTGTGGATTCGTATGTCTTATACATCACTAATAAACTTATATATATATATATATATATATATATATATATATATATATATATATATATATATATATATATATATATATATATATATATATATATATTCAAAGATTGTTTATGATAGTCCAATGTGTTGTTTTATACTCTAAGCTCTAAAATAAAGCCTTAGTATTTCTTTTTAATTTTTTTTATTTTACTTTAATAAATAGTTTTGATCTTTGCGACAGAATGAATTTTTTCCAAATAGTTTTCTAACCAATGGAATTTGTTTAAATACCCAATATATATATATAGTATATATATATATATATATATATATTATTGTTATATATATATTATATATTATTATATATTATATTATTATATTATTATATTATACATATATATTTATATATATATATATATATATATATTATTATTATTATATATATATATATATATATATATTATTATTATTATTATTAAAGAAGATATATATATTATATATTATTATATTATTATTATATATATTACATATATTATACATGTCAATACACATATATTATATTTATTATATATATATATTATTACATATTATTATTATTATTATTATATATATATTATATTATATATATTATATATATATATTATATTATATATTATTGCTATTATTATATTATATATACATATATACATATATTATTATATTATATATTATTATATTATTATTATTATATATATATTATTATTATTATTATTATTATATATATTATTATATTATATATATATATATATATATATATATTTTCCCATATATGTCATACATGATTTCATATAAAAATAAACATATATATATATAAGATGAAGAGCACATATATATATATATATACTTTATATATATATATATATATATATATATATATATATATATATATATATATATATATATATATATATATATATATATGGGCACCGTTAATGAGAAAGTTAACGTCGTTAATTCTTAATCGTTAACAAAAAAAATTAACGACGTTAATCATTAAAGCGTTTATCGGTAAAGAATGTAGCGGAAGTTAGCGTTAATCGTTAACGTTAACCGTCTTCAATTTTTTTTTTTTTTTTTTTACAGTTATCACCACCACTCACGGGCAGATCCCTATTCAAGGAGGGGGTATTGCACGCCAAAATTTCATCCGCTAGCAAATTACGCAGATGAACATAGACGCATGCTTTAAAGTGAGGGAGATAAGTTCAGCAGGAAAAACAGATGATGAAGAGAATTCCACAGAACTGGTGGAAGGAAAAAAGGAAACACCGCAGCGAACTAGTCTAATGTTACCATATCTACACAAAACTCGTGCGCAGATGCAGCACCCCTTGTGCTACTAGGGCGTCGTAAAGGTGGTGGTACGCGAGTGGTAAGTTCCCTCGAACACCTGCCGCTGCGATACCTATAGAAAAGAGATAAAGCACCAACATCGCGCCGCAAAGATAGAGGTTCAAGTGAACTGGAAAGTACATAACAGTTTATAAGCCTTTTGGCTTTTGACTCGACCCTGTCCAAAACCAGAGCCCCCCAGATATGAGAACAGTACTCTATACAAGGCCGGATGAGACCCTTGTATAGCTGGAGTAACTGAGAAGAGGAAAAAAAGTCTCGCAGTCTAAACAGAACTCCCTGAGCTTCTTTGAGGCCGCCCCAGCAACCTTGTGATGTGAGGTTTCCAAGACATTTTTTTTTATGTTAAGGCCAAGGATGTTTATATTGTCAAGAGGAGAGACGAGAGAGAACTGTCAAAAGAGATAGGAAAGTTAGAAGGTATTTAGAGAGGGATATTTGTAGTTGGGTTTTTAAAGAATTGAATTTCACAAGGTTGAGGCAACCTCACCAGCAAATTCTATCTAGCAGCGAGAATAGAATCGGTAAGATTAAGACGAGAGGCAATTGAGAAGTAAAAGATGGAGCAGAATTGAAATGAGTTGAAGAATGAAGGGTCGAGTCATCGGCATGTTAGTGGATAGAGTTAGATGTGCAGGTGTGAGAAGATCATTAATGAAAAGTAGGAATAAAGTAGGAGATGGGACGAAACCCTGAGGAACACCACTATTGACAAAAAGAAGAAGAAGTCGCTCCATCAACCATAGCCGATGATGTTTAGTGACTTGAAAGAAAGCTAGATATAAGCAGCAAAGAGAAGGAGGAAAGGAGGGGAGCTTGAGAGCAATGATGTGCCATACCGGGTCAAATGCTTTGGATATGTCAAGCGCCACTACGCAAGTCTGCCAGTGTTCCTAAGAGCGAAACCATAAATCGTTAAATAGGA
>JABUQX010095194.1:0-16781 GCA_015478945.1 Trachelipus rathkii
GATAAAATAAATGAAAAATCGCATAACAGTTCACATGGGAAACATTTGGTACATTTCATATTAACTTAGCAATGGCAAATCACATGCTATCTGAAAAAAAATTCGTATGCTAATTAAATTAATGAAAGTTTAATTTTTATTACTAGTGCTTACAAGTGATTACAATTAAAATAACTATTTTTTTTAATCTGAAAAATGACTAAAACTTCAAAACTTCATGGTCGATGAGGGTCGCCTCGCAGTTGTCCAACTGAGCTAAAATTTTGCATCACTAGACCGTTTTTTTTGTTATAAAAAAGATAAGGGTTGGGAGCTAAAAGTTTATGAAAGTTTAAAAAAATTAAAGGCACTATACTCTAATTAAATATATATAAATGAATAAATATGCATAATATAATATTTATTTTTATTAACACATATAATATATTAAAATATAATCTATATTAATCATTTAATATATATAGAAATTAATAAATATATATAATATATATATAAAATATATAAAACGAAAAACTCACATTGATAACGCCGACTAAACCTTCGAGATATCATCACTAAATCACACAACTGTGCTGCAATGCAAAAAAATTTATATAAATCATAGGTCGGGAAATGAACTGTTAGAGGAGTAATATAGCCTCCTATCATCTAAACACTCAAGCACGCTTGTTTGAGCGAGCCAAGGAGTGAAAGGATCAAATTGATAAACAATAAACTGAATCGTATAAATTCTCTAATATAACGAGAGTTGTGATGGGTGTTATTGTTGCGCGAGAGTTAGGAGGTGTGGGTGTTGGGAATAACACTCCTAACTACAACCAAACGCGCTAGCCTCTATATCCCCGAGACCTAAACTGCTTCAACATCTACAAACTACCTATATGCCACCCACACGTAACATCCGAAATCTTCAGATATCGAGCATCCACACAGGCCGAATTGTATGAAAACCATTTACTACCATATATTATTAACGCGACTCCAACCACTTCTATAATATATATATATATATATGTTCACATAATATAATTAATATATATATATATATTAATATATATAATATAATATATATATATATATATATATTAATATATATATAAATATATATATAGTATATAAATATATATATATATATAATATATATATATATAATATATATATATATATATTAATTATATATAATATATATATATATAATTAATAATATATATATATATAATATATATATATATATATATATATATATATATTATAATATATAAATATAAAATATATATATATATATAATTAAAATATATATATATATAAATATAATATATATATATATAATAATATTATTTATAATTATATATTAATTATATAATATTAAAATAAATAACAATTTTATTTTATTACAGCTTTTTCATTAATTAAAATAATAACATTTATCATTTTAATATAGTTATTAGCTTCAATTATTTTAATATATATAATTATTATATAATTTTATTATATAATAATTAATAATTATATTAATTTTTTAATAATTATATACATAATATGGTAAAAATTGCTATAAAACATCATAATACACATTATTCAAAAATTCTTATATCCACAAAATCAATATAGGATAATAAAAATAAATTATATTTTTTTTTTTTTTTTTTATGTTTATGTTTTTCATATAATAATAAATTATAGAATTAAAATAGAGAAAGGAGTTATTCTTATTATTTAATAAAATATGAGACACACATCACATAATACTATATAACTAACACACTAACAATACACACATATATATATAATCAACAAAACATAGATTGAAGAGATCCTTAATCCAGCACAACGACAATCACTACATGCCAAGCACACATGCGAAATCCCAAACACACAGGACATCTACCATGCCAACAACTAACCACTGAAACTCCCACACTACTCATATACCCAATAAGGATTATTAGCGTTCCAATATTTAAGAAGGTAAAGTAAGTATAATATAGAGGTGAGATATAATACTTCGAGTTTATAAGAAAATTTTCTTATATAGCAAATAGCAGAACGAGAAAATATTTTTATATATTATATTTTATAATATTTAATTACACATCTATCACACTTCAGAGAGAGATTACAAGGCCCAGATCTCACTACCTATATACCTGAGGAAATATTCGATTCTATCTATCCTGTTTTATTACTTAGTAATAATTTAAAATTTGCTTAAATATATTATTGGTGACTTAATACGCCTTCATTTTATACATCAAAAATATATCTTTCTTCTGCTAGGATATCTGTTATTCAAACTGCCATTTGATTAGTATCTATAAATTCTTCCTAATTAAATATTGATTACAGAAATATTTTATTTTAATAAAGTAATAATTTTTAAAATTCAGTACTATAAACTTACAGCACAGGTATATAATTAGAATTTACACTAAATTAATTAGTAAAGAGAGAGAGAGATTTAGCTTGTAGTTGCAATATGTTAATACGGTCGCGGTAAAATCAAATTAATGGTAAATGTCAGATAAAAAAATTCTTAAGGCTATGGGAAAAAAATATCTATCATTATATATTTAAAAATTACACTAAGTAAAAATTTTTACACCAACCTATATTTGTTAATATATATATGATATATATATATAAATTAACAGATAAAAAAAATACTATAGAGAAACATCATTAACAATAGCTTTATATAATATTTAAAAAAAAAAAATATAAGATAATAAATTAGTTAATATATTTTTCTAACTTTTAACGGTAATTTTTCCTGATGATTGTGAGTTATGAGATTATTTATTAATATCTATTCTGAATGAACGAAAGATCAAGAACTTTACTTACTTGTAATACTGGCCAGCCTTCTAGGACAGGTTTTGTTTTCGTTTTGAATCTATCACATGTCTGCACGAGACTATAGTAAGACGCGAAGGGAAACCTGCATAATATTTTGTATCCAGTCTACTCATTCTAAGATGTTGCTATAAGAGCAGCCAAAAGAATTTGCGATTAACAGCAGATAGCACCTCGTCATAAACATCATCCAGAACATCAATAATTGAGATATCATTAGACCAAGATTACTTATAACTTATGAAACGTTCCTTCCCACTTCAATTTGCGAAATGAATGCTACCAATATTTTCTGAGAAAACATTGAAATGGCTCCACAGGGGACCATTTGAAGAGTAAAATGCTCATAATACCATTTAGTGAATATTCTATTTTTCACAGTTAACAGATTCATAAAAAAAAAAAATCCTTTGTGAGAGAAAATTCTTATTATGATAATTAATATGTAATTAATTATATGTCTTATTTGTTATTTAACCTGTCCTCACGTAGACCAGTCACTTATAGTCTCATCATCTATAATTAATCTTATCAGAGCTTCGCGAGAGAGTATAGTTCATGTATAACATACATAGTACAGAAATTTGATATAAGTGGAAACATAAATTCAAAAACGATCCTAAACTAATGAAGAAATTCAAAATTAATTAAGCTATTTATTTTCAGAAAAAGATGTATGGGGCCTAGTAACAAGTCGCACTGACACTTGTTTTTTTTATTAAAATTCACCAACTTAAAAAAAAGCGGAAATTGCCTGGGTAAGGATATAATAAATAGAGATAATTATAATGCAAGAATTAACAGAGAGACATATGTAAAATATATTCTAATCTCTATCATTAAACAATTCACTGAAACTAAGAATAAACGCGAACACCTATTATTTATACGTTACAATATAGTATACTATATTAATACTTATATATATATATATATATATATATTATTATATATAATATATATAATAAATTAAACCCTATTAAAATAAACCTCAAGAAATAAACTTATGCAGATAAGTTTAGATACGCCTTTTAGCACTCAGGAATAATAACATAAACTCTTAAAAGTAATAATATAATATATATATATCCAATAGTTGATCTGCGCACTGATCAGAATTATATAGCATTAGAGATTTGCTGGAAAAAATAATAAGGACCTAGAAATTATTTAATGATTTATATATAAATTCACGCCATATATTTATCTTATTATTAATTAAATTTTCAAAGCGTCTCATCTAAATTCACCTACATTATGTCTAATCATAATTTTATTTATTATATAGGTGAGTTATATCATATTAAGATTTAAATATGAATCATTTATACAGCATTGAAAAACAGAAAAAAATCAAGTAAAAAACGATATGAATTTTTATTTTATAATGATTCGAGTCTTTATCGAAAATAAAAACGATATACACGGCCTTGATCAAAACTAACTTACTCATGCAACTAATCATATTATTTATATAATATAATATATATATAATATATAAATTATTAAATAAATTTAAAATAAAATAGATAATAAATAATATATATATATTTTAAAAACTATAAAATATAATTATATATATATAAATTATAATAAATATATAATAATATATATATATATATATATTATATATATATATAAATAATTATCAAAGCGTATAAATAAATAAGATTACAAGTTATAAAAATTATTGCAAAATAAAAAACTAAATACACAAAAAATATAAACACAAATAATAACCCAAATATAGAAAATGCTCTTATATTTACACGTCTAATACGAGATAGTGAATGTGAACATATTTCTTGCAAAAACGATCATATTACATTTCCAGAATTTAAGTTCAACGCTCTGAGAAAACTTACACTGACTAAACTATCTCTCTTCATGCAAATATCCTCTACTTCATCTCTCTCCGTCTCCTCTCTCTCTCTCTCTCCTTCGTCTCTCTCTCTTCTCTCTCTCTCTCTCTCTCTCTCATGTCTTTAATGCAACAATGAAGATTGTTATATTTGTATTTGTCCTTATTTTAAATTGGCACACTTAAAAAGACATCACTACAATGCAGAAATTACAAACTGTCATTGAATTAATCATTTTGACCGAAGCCCTGCGTGGGTCGGCGAAGATGTGAGCGAGAGACATTGTGACAGACAAGACGACAGAACACACCCTGTCGCAAGGTTAACACACAGCACAGAGCATGCGGGTGGTGTACATATATAAAGAAAAATCTGATCTGTCTTGGATGAGAAGAAAGACTTCAATGCAACGACATATTCATGAAGAACATAAGGCGTATTGGCGGGGCCTAAATACAATAGAAAATACGAAATAAACTGTCAATCCAATGTTTTTTCTAATTATGGAGCAATGATTTACATTGACGCAGCAACAGACGTTCTATATGGCAATATTAATACCAAACACAACCCACACAACACGAGATACGACCACCAACACACACAAAATATAGTATATACTGAGAAATATATAGGGTATAATATACTTATATATATATATATATATATATATATAAATATATAAATAATCTTAACTAAGCGTATATCGAATATTTCGCGATATAATATATATATGGTAGCCCCACGAACCCTGAGTCCCACACACGATTATATATTACTGATATATACTAGGTAGGAGAGAACTTATTATTTAACCACTCAGATAAAGATTATACAATATACTAACTACTATAAATACAGATATAATATATATATAGATTTAATATATATATATAATATTATATATATACCATATATATATATTATATATAAAATAAAATCTATATAAGAATTACAGTATATTTCGCGATAAATATATCTATATTATTATATATATATATATATATATATAATATAATTAATATATATATATATATATTATATATATATATATATATATATGAATTAGTTGTTTCATTTACTTATCGCGCGTACGTTAATCGAGTAAGGAAGGGAAAAATAACGAATTATTGTATCTATCAAATCCATGATTCAGTGACCTATTCAAATCCAAACACGGGCACGGCTTTTCATCTTGTCATTAGTAGCATGAGATAGAGGTGGTGATTTTTATAAATGTGTCACAATAATAGATTGCTCTGTTTTAAATGGTTGTTTGACTATAACTTTTGTGGGAGGTGGAATACGAGATTAATGAAATTCACTATCACTAACTCTATAAATAAACTTATATTACAGCAAATATATATTTACGAATGGACGACAAACTTTGTTCTCCGTTCAGGTAGCCGGACTATGATTCGAAACCCTCGCTCTCGCGAAGTGAGAAAACCACGATCCTTAAGAGAGAGTAAGAGACGCTTTAAAATCCACTTAGCTACCGTTAACGAAGTACAATTGGCCGTATCTATATTGGTGCTGAAGTACCCTGTGATATATATATATATATATATATATAATATATATATAAAATAGATATAATATATATTATATAGTATATATATATATATATATATATATATATATACACGATTATATGGCGAAGGCTAGTTGCGAATATGAACGTAAGTACGAATATACTATACATAATATATAAAATATTAGTTGGCTCTTATTATACTTCTTGGTGAAATTGTTATGTGAACTGTTTTTTCGCCTTCTATGTAAATAAGTATCAATATTGTATCAGTTTAAGGATTACCACTATATGGATACATTCTATCGCCAAAAATATCAGTGGTGTAGATTTGCATGATCAATACTTAAGAAATGGAAATGGTTGAAACCTGGAAACCTTTATTAAAAAATGATAAAAAATATCAATCATAATAAATCAATAATATTATAGTTTTTATACCATTAGCGAAATATATAATTATATATAGCAGTATACTTATATATAGTTCAACACATATTAGACTACAATATGATAATAAAATAAGAATATTAACAAAAGTAACTTGAGTCACGAATCCTACCAGATAGTGGATGAGTCACACTTATGTCAGCGAATGAGAGAGCACAGCTCCCAGAAGCCTATTTCCAGAACAAAGTGAGCAGAAACGGCAGAAGTTCATCTCAAAGAGATCACAACAGTTTCTCTATCGAGGAAATATTATGGTACGAGTTACAACTACACATTTTCATGACAAGAATGTCACCTGTTCGTTTACGGGAGAAAATATATTTTTAACTTGTTTATTATAAGTTCAGCATTGAATAATATATAACAATGTAAATTGCCATTAAATTATAAGCAAATTGTAATGTATTATCATTTTTCAATAATCTATCTGATGTGGGAAGTTAAACTTATCGTATAAAAAGTGCAGACTAACTTATTGCACAAGTACACTGAGATTTTTGAGAGAAAACATAAATCAAATTACCAATACGGGTGAGAGAAAACCTACATCCAAAATTAGAAAGCTTTGTTATATATAGAAAAGGAGACCAAATATAGTAAAAAACACGATGGTTGATCATCGAGGAAGCTCATTAAAGATAAGAAAAGGAGATTTTTTATAATGAAACTCTAGGAATAACTGTTTACATTGCGCATAACAATACACTTTTGACATGACATACCCATGGTAAAGATTTTCAATTTAATATTGAATAAATCAAATGTTGAACAGGAATGAACCTGGGATTTCAATGGAATTCGTAGTATCTTCTGCGTATTGCTTAATACTATATATTAAATAACTTAAGGAATATCATTTATGATATTTGAAACCCTGAAGTCTTCTCATTTAGCTTTCTTTGATCTCCACCCATAACAGTTGTTCAATGCACGAATCCAATAAATATTATAAAATGGTAAAATATATCTTATTTGAGCATTATGTGAAGAGAGTAATAATTGGAGGGAAAATTAGAGTTCTGTTATGGGATATATGCTAAAACCGTAAAAAAATATCCTGAAATTATTAATCACAGGAAAATATGGGAAAAAATATCGTTTATTTTATGTAAATAATAATTCAGAAATTCAAACATACAGTTCCGTCTGTAATTGACCTACAATTCAGACCATGAAATTACTGGACCTTGTAAGGTCATCACCTTGTAAATAGTTTCCCTCCCTTAACTTAAATTTAATAATAAATTTAGAAAAAGGAAGCGCTTTTGTTTCCCCTATTAAAGGAACTCCTATAACTATTCAAGGAGGGGTTCTACAGTTCATTAATTATTCAAGGAGGGAGAGGAAATAAAGTCAATGAAGTTGCTGTTATGAATAGATTGCTGCCTAGAATTCAACTTAAGTTTGTTCTGGTAAGAACACTCGTTTACCATTAGAGAATTACTAATGCTAACACAACTAACTGAACTAATAGTAGAGCCTTAGTTATAGTACTAACCGACTATACTATTAACTTAAGATTCATAACCGTCCTTCTTAGCTTCTGAACATAGTTGCAGCCGTAATAGTCGTAGAGTCTAAAATTTAAAGTGTGAATGTTAGGGGTTCTTTTCCTAACCAGGTTATTTTCGTTCGGAGCGCATTAATTTTCCCTTGTGGGTATCTGATTCATTGAGTGCTTTGTCACTCTCCCCAACATTTCATCATGATTAGTAGTTCCCGAAAGGCGAAACGGGCCGGGGAAAATGAAAAAAAATTGTTTGAATCGGCGGGTTCTTTGTAAGAACATGGACGCGAATTGATCCGGTTCTGAAGGAACAGGTATGTCTGATTTTTGTATGTCTGGCAATAGTGGTAGTTAGTAATAGAAGTTAGATCAGTAGATCAACTGTACCATTCCAGTAGTCATAGTCATAGTAGTGGTAGATAATGAGTACCAGAGCAAGCTAACTCGAGATCTCTACGCAGCAATATAAAAATTCATACAAAACATACAGTTCAGTTTGTAATTGACATGCAATGCAAACCATGAATTTACTGGATCTTGTAAGATCATTACTTTGTAAATAGTTTCCCTCCCTTAACTTAAATTTAAATACAATAAATTTAGAAAAGGAAGCGTTTTGTTTCCCCTAGTAAAAACTGAACTCCTATAACTATTCAAGGAGGGGTTCTTCAGTAATTATTCAAGGAGAGGATTCAAAGTCAAAGAAGTTGCTGATACGTAGAAGAGACTGTTGCCGAGAAATCGATTTAGTTGGCTCTGGTAAGAATACTCGTTAACCGTTAGAAATACCTAATGCTAACATTATTAACCGAACTAACAGTAGAGCCATAGTCTTATAGTCTTAGTTACAAACCGACTAACCAATTAACCTAGATTCATAAACCGTCCTTCCATATGTAGTTGTAGCCCATAGTATTAGATCAATAGTTCTGAGTTTAAGTGTGAATGTTGGGGACTTTGTATTCTTCCGGTTAATTTCGTTCGGAGCGCATTAACTTTCCCTTGTGGGTCACTGATTCATTGAGTGCTTCGTCCTCTTCTCCAAGAAAATCGTACTCTCTTCAACATTTCTCTCCAGATGGACCATACGTACAACCACACAATAGAGGCCTACCGTTGACCTCCTTCAAACTTAAATTTAACCGAACAGCATTCTAGTACTACAGCACAGTCTACATAGCTCTGTCGCACAAGTCACTCATCAAAAATTGCAACTCCTTCTCTCCCCTCGTCATTCTTCACACAGCACACCATTGCATTTGACACCACACACTCATTTTTAGCGTTTCCTTTTCATCTTTGTTTCAGTCACAGCGAGAAATCAAATTACCTTCTTAAATACATCGCTCCTCTTCTCCTCAACATGTATTCCTCTGACATTCCATGTACCCATGAGATTCATACATTTTCGCGAAAGATAGAAAAGGCCACTTGCGGCATGCACGACCTTTCTCGAGGCAATGTATCAGCATTCCTGTCGAGAGAAAGTGGCAGTGGGCCAGCCAACCCAACTACCACCTGTCTCCTTAGTCGCCTTCTACGACATGCGGACATACGATGTGGCAATTTTTTCTCCCCCACACATAGGGATGTCTGTAAGATGTTGTCTAGAGATGGGTGAGGCGTTAAGTATGTGCATATGATATACTGGATAAATGGTGGTCAGTAAGATGTTGCCTGGAGGATGAGTGTGTAAAGAATATGAACGAAAAAGAGAAAGACGAACCATTAAAATGGGAGTATATTTCATTGCTTCGAGTATGCGTATACTCTCCCTCTATAAAAGTGGTTAGTTCAATATTAATAGCAGAGTGAGGCAGGGATGTGTTATGTCTCCTTGGTCATTCAATTTGTATATGGATGGGTTATGAAATAATTAGAGATGGCGGTGGCAGGAAATGGTTAGAATGATTGGAGAATGGGAGGCGAGTGAGGTGCGCTACCTAAATTATATGCGATGACTTTGGTTTTGTGTGGTGATTCTGAAGAGAGTTTGAGAGGAATGGTAGAGAGATTTGGAAGGGTGTATAAAAGGAGGGGTTTGAAAGCAAACGTAGATAAGAGTAAGGTTATGATTGTGAGTGAGGACAGTCCTCGGTGTGAAGTTTGGGGGGGGTGGAAAAAATTTATAATTTTAAAAAAAATGGTGAGCAGCTGGAACAAGTGTGAAGTTTAAATATTTAGATATATGTTGGATAAGAATGGAACGGATGATGCAGTGTAGGAAAAGTTGGAATGGCAGGAAGGTACTGGGTGCAATTAAATCGCTGGGTGGATGTGAAAAGGACAAGTCTTGAGTGGGTGCTAGGGTCCTTAACATGCGGGTATGGTTTGTTACTGTGTTAAATGTATAGTAGGTAGACTATGGTCTGGAATAGAAGGTATAGATCTAAGTACAATGTTCAGATTGGACAATCTGGGGCGTGTTAGGGGTGTGAGAAGAATTGATAAATGAGAATGAACGTTTAGAGAATTGTGGGCTGTGAAGAAAGGGGTAACATGAGAGAATAATGAAAGTAAGTTTGAGATGGTATGGTCATAGTGGAAAGGATGAATGATAGGCAGTTGGTTAAGTGGATGTTATATGGTGAGTGTGTTGGGGATCGACCAGCTGGGAGACCGAAGAAAAAGTGTTTTGAGTCAGTAAATGCTTGGAGGAGAGAAATGAGAGTTTGAAAGAGGGAGAAGAAAGGTACGTAATAGGAGTGAATGGCCGGGTTTTGTGAGGAGGTATGGTTGTAAGCTCGCTGGGCAGGGATGAACCCTACACTGCGACTACTGCCATCGGTTTCGTGAAGCTCTAGGGTGGCATTTTCTGACTGCGGACGAGTTCTAACTATAGGTAGAGGGGAGGCGGTAAGGCTGGGCTTTCTTTTAGACTCGTCATATTCTTCTACTAGTTTTCGTTTCGCGGTGTATGTCACGCGCTTACCTAGTTTTGGAGAAAAAAAAGGTAGATGATATATAATATATTATATATATATATTATATATTACTTAATTATATATAATATATATATATATATATATATATATATATATATATATATATATATATAATATATGATTCAGAGGCGACTCCAGCACTGTCGTCTATCGTGCCAGCAGAGTTATCATAAAGAAACGATCTAATTTCTGCAAATTTCGGTTGTTACATTTAAAATTTCTTATTTTTTGCGAAAGTTGTTCAAATAAATGAAATTAAGATTATGCAAAATTTAAACGAAAAAGGTAAGAATAACCGCTATTAATAACGGCTCTCTCTCACACACCCCATTAAACAATGCGCAGTTCATGCCCATATCGGATGGCGGAGACGGCATCTTTGAATTTAGATTGATTTTAAATGTTAAAGTTAATCCTGGAATCGAACTACAGAAAACGTTAGAAAGACAACGGTTAGAAAAAAGAAACTTATTTAATATATTATATATATATATTTTATATATATATATATATATTATATATATATATATATATAATATATATATATATATATATATTATATATATATAGTATATATTATATATATATATATATATAATATATTATATAATATATATATATTATTATATAATATATATATATATTATATATATAGTATAGTATAATATTATTATATATATATATATATATATAATTATAATATATTTATATTAATATAAATATTTTTATTAATATTATATAGTGAGATATATATATAATATATTACTGTTATATTAATTATATATATATATATATATAATATATATTATATATAATATATTATATATATATATATATATATATATATATATATATATATATTATATTATATATAGTCGTAAATTCATGCTGACCCCGCCAATCGTTCAACTATATTCTCTATGTCTCTATACTAAATCACTTTCCCTCAGTGTTGAAGCACGCACATGTCCAACCTGTTCCGAAAAAACGAAGCCGCTCTGTCCTATCTAAACTATCGCCCTATAGCCGCCGACTTGTATTCTATCACCTAAGATCTTTGAAACCCTACTCAACTCCTATTTCTTAGATCATCTGGAGTCTCATTCACATTCCTTCCGATCGCCAGTACGCTTTTCGGCGTTCAGGTCTACTGCGATATACTTTTCTTATCTAACTGATTTATGGTTTTCCGCCTCACGAACTACGGGGAGACTTGTGTGGTGGCGCTTGACATTCCAAGGCATCTTGACGCGGGTATAGGCACGCGTATGCTCTCCAAGCTCATCTTTGGGTTTTCCTCCTTCCTCTTTGCTTCTTATGTCTAGTTTTCTTTTCATCGCTCAATATCGGCTGTTGTTGATGGGCGACTTCTTCTTCTTTTTCTTTCCAATGTGGTATCTCACGGTTCTGTCTTATCTCCTACTTTATTCTACTTTTCATTAATGATCTTTCTCACCTGCACATCTATCTAACTCTATCACCTCGTAATGCCGATGACTCGACCTTCAATTCTTAAAAACTCATTTTAATGCTGCTCCTCTTTTACTTTGAAAATTGGCCTCTCGTCTTAATCTTTCCGATTTCTATTCCCGCGATCTGGATAGATTTCCGGGTGGGGTCGTCTCAATCTTGTGCATATGCCTTTAAAAAAAACCCAACTTCTACAAATCTCACTCTCTAAACACCTTCTAAACTTCCTCTCTCTTTCGGACGGTTTTCTCGTCTCTCCTGTTTACAATATAAAATCCTTGGCCTTAACATAAACAAAAAATTGTCTTTGGAAACATCACATCACATGCGGTTACCTAAATCTGGCTAATAAACTGGATTCTGTTTAGGCCTGTCGAGACTTTTTTTCTCTTCTCGGTTACTCCAGCTATAAGGGCCTCATCCGCCCTTGTATGAGTACTGCTCTCATATCTTGGGGTTATGGTTTCACCCGGCTTTTGGATAGGGTGAGTCAAAGGCCAAAAGGCTTATAAACTGTTTAACTTTCAGTCTCTTGACCCCTCTATCTTGCGGCGCGAATGTTGGTGCTTTAGTCTCTTTTCTAAAGGTACCGGGCAGGGCAAGGTTCTCGGGGAACTTATCACTCACGTACCCCACTTTACAACGCCCAACGTAGCACAAGGGGTGTTGTGTCGGCGCATGAGTTTTGTGTTGATATTGGTAATTCCCCAGGCTTGTTCGCTGCGGTACTTCCTTCTTTCCTGCACTCTGTTTCTGTGGACATTTCTCTTCATCTCGTGATCCTGCTGATTTGATCCTCTCTCACTTTAAAGCCCTGGGTTCGGTGCTCATCTGCGTAGTTTTGCGTTAGTTAATGAATAACTGAGGTGTGCAACACCGCCTCCTTGAATAGGGCTTGCCGTGAGTGGTGGTTGACAACTGTAATATATATATATATATATATAATTATATTATATAATATATATATATATAATATATATAATATATAGTATATAGTAGTATTATATAGTATGTATATTATATTATATATTATAATATATTAATAGAGAGAGAGAGAGAGAGAGAGAGAGAGATTTCTAGGAAGTTGCAAACTTGAACTTTTTCTCCTCCATGAATATTTTCTTTTTTTTTTTTTTTTTTTTTTTTGAGTCAGTGTACAGGACCCACAACGGCTCACAAAGCGGGCCACACTGGGTTGACAAAAAATCAACACCATGGGCGGGGTCTGACATACATGCTTCAAAGCCCAAAAAAACACTTTGTAATAAGAAATGAATATTCAGTCAATTAAAAATAAACAAAACAAAACAATATATATCCTGTATTAAAAATCAAAGTAGTGCAATAATAAATAACTGTTGTGAACAGTAACTCTATTCCGTAGAAACATAAAATTAGAGTTTACTACTAAAGTGGGAAGAATCGGATAAGATATGGGATATTTTGGAAGGTGTTATGGATTGTAAAGTAGGAATGACGGCGGCGAGTGGAGTCCACTGGGGAACAATCAATGAAGATATGGGAACAGATTGCGGGTAATACTTCGGACAAATATTTGGGCAAATGGGAGGGGGGTTCCGTAACATATAATGAACGTGAGTGAATTGTGTGGCCATACGGAGAATTGACGTGCAATATCACCTGGTGTAAACGTTTTTCGTTGGTGGGGAGGAATGACCATCCCGATGATGGCTTTATTCTTTTCTAAGTTCGCCTCCTTCTGATCATTCGTCCACCGCTCTTGCCAATAAGATTCGAAAACCTTGTCGGAGAGCAGGATAGTAATCGGTGATGGGAGGTAGCCTTGTCGATGGCATCCGGGAAGGTACCTGGAACAGCTCCGAAATGAGGAGGGGCCATTTGGGCCTCTCTGTCAGCGGATTTCATTGCCAGTTACCCTACATGAGAGTACTCCCAACATAAAATAATTTGTTTCTTACGGGAATGGAGCAGCGAAGAAATTGTTGTACAGCGGATAACATTGTATTTTTAGAATAAGGGGTTTTAAGCGCTTGTAGCGGCTGAGCGAAATCTGATAACTGACATAGATTGATCTTGGTTAATGGATTAGAATTCGAGAAAGCGCAATCATTATATATCCATTAATTCTGCTGTGAAAGTTTTAAAGCATGAGGGGAGAGGGTATGGGAAAGGTTGCAATCAGAAAGACAGCAGATGGCCGCACATCACTGTTGCCAGTTTTTAGGCCATCAGTAAATACTGGAGTAACTCATCATGAACTGTGGAAGAGACAGGAATGATGCCTTTTTAACAAGGCAGGAGTGGCTATATTTGGAGAGAGAGGTCAGAGCCAAGCAATGTGTGGGAGCGGGGAATAACCAAGGTGTGAATCCTTCATCGTATGAGAAAGGCAGCCTTTTGCACAGGGATGTTAAGGAAATTAAGGGATGTTATGACCGTGTTCGCAATGGCAGTAATGTAGGATCTGAGGCACTCTGCAGAATTCGGTATTGGGTTTTGAAAACGAAGATAACTTGTACACATGGTGTTTCTTTCGAAGAGAGAGTGGCATCATTGGCTTCAACTTCGAGGCTTACCCGGGGAGACGATCCGAAGGCTCCAGTGGAGATACGGATCGCTCGTTGGGTTGGGATCACAGACTGCAGTAGAGTAGGGAGGCTGACATATACTAAAACAGGCGCATAGTCAAGCTTCGATCGAATTAGGGCGATGTAGTGACGTAAAAGGGACTTCGATCAGCACCCCAAGATTTTGAGGCGAGATGACGTAATAAATCAAGCGCGCGATGACAAGTTGTTTTAGGTGTTTTGAATATGTGGGGCATACTGTTAAGGCTGGTCATTAGAATGAGTTAGAATTTGACTGTGAAGTACAGGAATAGGGACAAATAGGTTAGTTCGCTGGAAGAAGGTGGCAAGTTCTTCGACTTCCTTTTTTCTCTAAAAGCACGCTGAGGTTTTGGTGGAGAAAGAAATGGAAGCCATGGGAGCTAGCCCATTGTGAAATATTTTCATTAGCTAGTTGAAGTTGCCGTTCGAGAAAGGACGCCTGGCACGCTATGTATAATGCTAGGTCATCGACATAGAGAGAAATTGACAGTCGCTTGAATAGAGGTAACAATATCATTAAATGCCGAGAGCAAATAGTAGTACATTTAAAACACTACCTGCGGAACGCTATCCAGAGTAAAGTGGCGTTACAGAACAGAAGAACACCGAACCTGAATAGATCTGTGTGACAAGAGGCATTTGATAAAGAGTGAGAGTGTCAACGAACGCAAGCGAATGAGTTTAAAGGAGAATCCAGTTTCCCGTTTGTGTCGTAGCCTTTTTCAAGGTCAAAAAAGACACCAAGAACGATCCCACCAGTTGAGAAGGCTTTCCGCGGATGTCATGGCTCTAGTTTTACCAAGGGGTCGCAGTCGAGCGACGATTTTTGCGGAACCAAATTGGAAGTTTGAGAAAACTTGACGGCTCTCCAGAACAGGAAGTAAGCGGGCCAGAAACCAATTTTCCTCCATTAATTTACAGAAGTGACAGGTCAGCGAAATTGGTCTTTGTTGTCTGCCAACTTCGGATCTTTTCAGGTTGGGGATAGGAATTACAAAAGCTGCAGTCCAATAGGTGGAAGAAGATCGATCAGATTCTGTTAATATAATATCCAGCAAAATGCTTGACAGCGAAGGTGGATATGACGGAGCATGATGTACGAAATCATGTCTGGACCAAGGGCAGCGTCTTTGCTATTTCCCAATGCAGTTTGATACTCGCAAGTGTAAAAAGGACGGTTGTAGGTATGATTTTCCCCTTTTTGGCTGTTGAAAAGTCTGGTAGTGCTGTGTCAGTTCTCAGTTTTTGAAAGCGTTAGTGTAGCGGAATGAATCGAATGGCTAGCAAAGTATAACCTAACGATCCGCTACTCACCGCCGGAGCGGATCGTATCCAGTTTTTCAGGTTCATAACATGAGGGACTGTGGTGAAGAGTCATTGGAGCGACGAGATATTTTCTGTGGTAACTTTCCACAATAAAGGAAGGGAGTTGTGGAGTTAACAGTGGATATGTAAGTTCGAAAATATTGTTTACGCGTTTGACGATTAATTCGCAGAGATCTCGACTGCGGCTGCTTTAAAAATAATCAGGTTTGGGTGGTACGGGTCTTTTTTGTATTGCCTGTA
>JABUQX010095195.1:0-10000 GCA_015478945.1 Trachelipus rathkii
CCAAATTTTAACCCAATACGATAACTCTAACTCATGTAGATATATATTGGACTCAGAACCGGATGCGAAGAAGCAACCACGGCGGAAAGCAAAGTCGGAGTGCGTAAAAAACGATCTACAGGGATCGTTTTTTCGACTCAGATTCGATTTCCTTCGGAAATCGAATCTTCGACGTAATAATAATAATAATAATAACAAACTGGGTGATGCTGTATGCTCAACGTCGCTTCTCTCTCTCTCTCTCTCTCTCTCTCTCTCTTCTCTCTCTCTCTCTCTCTCATCTCTCTCTTCTCTCTCCTCTCTCTCTCTCTGCTTCTCTCACGCGCATCGAACACCTGGTTCGATGATTAGCCGTTAGGCCTAACTCAAATCTCGGGTTTGGAAAGCTAAAAGGGAATAAACGGGGCGTAGCGGCTACGCTCTCGGGGGTGACCCCCCTCTATATACATCCTACAGACTTGAAATTTACACGGTTTCATGCTTAACCCATACATACATTATATTCCAAGTTTCAGACCTATACCTCTATTCCTTCATATCGAAAAAGGTTGCCTCGGAAGTGGCTGTATTACTACAACGATTAATCTTATGTTAATTATAGTAATTATTTTCTTTCGATTATATTTTTTAATGTTAAATGCCAACCAGAGCACATAGAAAGACGATTAAACATCGATTTTAGGGGTAAGTTGATTTCACGATAAATCGATTTGGAACATCAAAAATGATCTACCGATCATTTAAAACTTTTTAGGAACCAAAAAGCCCCCTTTGGGGGGGCTCCGCCCCCCTTTTGGGGAGCTAAACCTCTGAAAACGGTCTTCTAGACCTTAAATTCGGTCTCATCGACCTTAAAAACCCTAGATTTGACGTATCAAACGTCAAATCTAATGAAATCATGGAAATTTCCAAGTCAGCTGCCGACATGACTGGAATTTCCAAAACCTTCGCTAGAAATGGTTTTCAAGTCTTTGCCTTCGACGTGCAGGGCTGCATGGGGAAAATCCCAAAATCCTCCGGTGTTGGGATCTTGACCTGAATTATGAACAAAAACGTTAAAAAAGTAGCTAAAAAAATGTTAAAAAGTAGCTAAAATGCTAAAAAAAGTGCCAAATTTAACGGATTAGGTTGCCAGATTTAGCGACAAATTGAGCAAAACGCTAAAAAAGTAGCAAAATTCCTAAAAAAATTGTAAAAATTGTAAAAAGTACAAAAAAGCGCATAAATTAACCATTAGTGATATAAGATTTAGCAACAATCTGGCATGCAAGCTCTGGCTTGCTAGTTTCCCCCCTATAACTACTAATATTAATATAAATATATATATATATATATATATATATTATATATATAATATATATAGATATATATATATATATATTATTAGTATATATAATATATAGGGCGAGGGAAGGGGTGGGTATAGTTATGAGGAAAGAGGTGTGGGATATAAGGTAAAAATGTGCAAATAGGTGAGTTCGAGATTAATGTGGGTTAAAGCGAAATTTGGGGGGGAAATGTGGGTTTTTATATGCGCGTATGCACCAGTAAATGGAGCGAGGGAGGAGGAAAAAGAAGATTGGAATGAGTTGAATGAATGTTGGGAAAGTTTCGGGGTAAATGATAAAATTTGTTTATTAGGAGATTTGAATGCAGGAGTGGGAAGAGAGGAGATGGGGAGAATTATAGGTCCATTTGGGGTAGGGGAAAGGAATGATAATGGAGAAAGTCTGTTAGAGTTGTGTGTGTGTTGATAGAAGAATGATAGTTGGGAATACTTGGTTCAAGAAAAGTGAAATCATAAGTATACATGGAAGAGTGAGATAACGGGGGGGAGGGCGATATTGGATTATGTGTGTATAAATAGAAAGGATAGAGGCAGATTACTAGATGTAAATGTATTCAGAGGGGCAGGTAGGGGATTATCTGATCACTATTTGGTGGTTGCTAGGTTAAGGGTAGGGGGAGAGGTAACGGTTAGAGAAAGAGAGAAAAAGAGGAGAATAGAAGTCATAAAGGTGGAAAAATTAGATGAGACAATGTGTAAGAGGGAGTTTAGGAGGGGTATGGAGGATAGGTGGAGGGACGTGAGAGGGACGGAAATTAGGGAAGTGGAGGAGGAGTGGAAGAGATTTAAAGAGACAATTTGTGAAGAGGCCAGAAGGATATGTGGAGTAAAAAAGGTGGGAGCAAGTAGAAGGAAAGGAAGTGAATGGTGGAGTGAGGAGGTAAAAGAGTTGGTGAAAAAGAAAAAAGAGGTCTATGTGAAATGGTTGGGGAATAGGAGAAAGGAAAGCTGGGAGGAATATAGAAGGGTTAGAGTGGAAGCAAAGAGGGCGGTGGAGAGGGCGAAGAGAAATGCAAATAATGAATGGTGTAGAAAAGTGACAGAAAATTTTTAAATCAGGGAGCAAGATATTCTGGAAAGAAGTAAATAAAAAAAGGAAGAAGAGGGAGGGGTTAGGAGAGAGGGTTAAGGGAGGGGAAGGGGAATGGATAGGAGGGGAGGATAGGGTGAGGAAAAGGTGGGGGGAATATTTTAGAGGATTATTGAATGAAATGGGTGGGAGAGATGAGGAGGATTTACAAGAGGTGTGGATGGGGGGGGAAGTGGGACAGGAAGGGGATATGGAAATACAAATGGAAGAAATTATTAGGGCGTTAACTAAAGGAAAAAAAGGAAAGTCCACAGGTCTAGATGGTGTGAGTATGGAAATGTTACAGATGGGAGGCAGAGGGGTGGAGGAATGGCTGTATAGGTTATATAATTTATGTTGGAGGAGGGGAGAGGTTCCACAGGATTGGGAGGATGGTTGTTTGGTTCCCCTGTATAAAGGGAAAGGGGATAGGATGGAGTGTTGGAATTATAGAGGTATTTGTTCCTTTGAGTGTAGTAGGGAAAGTGTATGGGAGAATACTAATTGAGAGGGTGAGAGATTTAACGAAGGAGAGAATGGGGGAAGAACAAGGAGGTTTTAGGGTGGGAAGGGGGTGTGTGGATCAAGTATTCACAATGAAGATGCTTGTGGAGAAAGGTATAGAAAGGAAAGGGAAAGTGTAATGGGTGTTTTTTAGGATCTGAAGAAGCATATGATAGAGTTGAAGAGGGGTGAAATTATGGAGGGTGCATGGAGGAATATGGAGATAAGGGGTAAAATTAGTAAAGGTATTAGGGCCTTTTATAGGAATAGCAGAATGTGTGTGAGATAATAGGAGGGAGAGTGAGATGTTTGGGGTAGAGAGAGGGTGAGACAGGGATGTGTAATGTCACCGTGGCTTTTCAATTTATTTATGGAGAGTGTCTGTAGAGGAATGATGAGGGAGGGGAGAGGTGGAATTGATGGATAGGGGTGATAGATGGGAAATGAACATGATACTATTTGCGGATGATACTGCCTTAGTGGCGAAGAATTCAGAAGGGCTGAAGTATTTGGTGAAGGAGTTTGAGAGAGTGTGTGGGCAAAAGGGTCTTAAGATAAATCCAGGTAAGAGTAAAGTGTTAGTGTTTGAGGAGGAGGGAACAGATGAGGGGATGGGGTTAGAGATTAGAGTAGGAGGTGTAGTATTGGAAGAAGTAAAGGTTTTCAGATATTTAGGGATGGATTTGGGTAAGGAAGGAGGGATGAAGGTAGAGATAGATCACAGAGTAGGAGAAGGAATGAGAGCATTGAGTGGTCTGAGGGAATTATGGAAAGGGGGGGAGATTTATCACATAAACTTAAGATAAGTATGTTTGAGAAAATTTGTGTTCCAGCGGTACTATATGGGTGTGAAACATGGGGGTTGAATGCTAGGTCCAAGAAGAAGTTGAAGTGTTTGAGATGAAAGGTGAGAGCGGTATGTGGGTTAGTAGAAGGGAGAGGATTAGGAATAGGGTGATAAGAGAGAGATGTGATTGGAAGAATATGGGTTGGTGAGAAGAGCGGAGAAGGGAATGTTTTAAGATGGTTTGGACATCTGGAGAGAATGGAAGGAACAAGGGTGTTGGAGAGTTTGGGAGGCGGAGGGGATAGGAATGAGAGGAAGGGGGGAGAACCAAGAAGAAGGTGGATGGATGGAATAAAGGAAATGTTGGAAGAGAGAGGATGAGGGTGGAGGAAGGTAGGGTGTTGGCGAGAGATAGAATGGAATGGAGGAGGTGGGTGGGGGCGAGATGAAGGAAAATATGAATTAGGGAAGCTGCACGTACCACTACCCCGCTTAAGCGGGAATAAGTGTTTGTAAAATAATAATAAATAATAATATATATATATATATATATAATATATATATATATATATATATATATATAATATATATATATATATATATTATATATATATAATATGGCTTGTGTGAGTATATATATAATATATAATATATATAATTTACAGAGAATTGGCCTTCCTGACTATAAGTTCCACATTATTGCCACCCATTTTTATAAGTTCACAAGCATCAAAATGACACATAAGCCGAGCATCTTGACCCTCAATCATAATAATAATGTCTCCAGGATCCAACTGCTGAGACGCCAATCCTCCGGGAGTTACCTGAAATTAAAAATACTAGTAAGGACTTCATAACTTTAATTTTTGTATTAATATTACTACAAGAATTTTTCAGACTTGAAAATATCAAACAAAATATTCAGTTTTAGTCATAAATGTGTTTTTTAAATTTTGTCGAATATAAATGGATATTTAAACCTATAATAATAATAATAATAATAATAATAATAATAATAATAATAATAATAATAATAATAATAATAATAATAATAATAATAATAATAATAATAATAATAATAATAATAATAATAATAATAATAATAATAATAAAAATCTTTTTTTTAATAAAATAAAAGGAAATATTTACAATATTGAATATTGCACGTTTCAAATTACAAATATTATGAGCTCTATGACAACAATTTTGATGTTGAAAGGGCTGCTGTGGTGACCATTGCGTCTTTTGAGTCCATGTTTCATTTCAAAATATATATCTATTATACACACACTCACACAGACACACACACACCCTCATATATATGTACGGGCTACCGTACGATAAAATAATGCTTTATAATCTGTAGTATATTTGTAAAGCCAGAACTCTTGGGAGGCAAAGGCTGGTATTATTATAAGAGTAGAAACAAAGCCTCTCTGACGTTATGTGTCTTAGTATGTACGGTAAAATTTACTTACATCTTATAACATCACACATAACTGTTTTTATTATTTTGTTTGTATTATTTAAAATCTTAAGTCAGCCAATAAGAGTCTTTTCCCTGACCGGCGATATATGACGCCGAAACGAGGGAAGGCGTTAGTGAGGCCACGACATCAGAGCCATTACCAAGTGTCCTGGGCATCGCCCAGACACGCTAAAATATATTTTTGTAATAAAATTAAAGGTGTTAAACTATAATTAATGTTCTTATAATAAGATCTTTTGTAGTGTCAGATTTGATACGTAATATTGATCACAAGTGAAATAATAAGATATAAAAATTAGAGAGAATGGCGATCAAAATATAGCCCAATACATCGAAACGTATAGCTTTCGCCCTTGTGCAAGTCATTCTAATAAATATAATATTTCGGATTTGATTACTCACGAAAATGTGGTCAAATTGTCAATGACAAAATCCTTATGTATTATATAAAATAAAAATTATCTATTATGATCTGCGATCAAACAATATAAAAAGAATGTTAATAAAGAAAATAACATCAAAGCTAATTTATCTATACACGCTTCTATATTATTAATATCGTACCCCGAGGTATGAGTTGATTTAAATTCCTAGGTGTATTGATTTAATGTCTCATTATCTCCGCTCGGTACAGCATTGGTGCCCCCAGTAATCGTGACTTAAAAATTACCCAACCTGTCTGATAAAAAGGGTCAAAGGATAATATAAAAATAAAAAAAAAAAAAAAAATAAAAAAAAGAAGGGGATAAAAGTGGACAATATTAATTACTCAAGTGAAGAAATTTTTTTAATAAGTTATTAAAAAGAAGTAAGTCTTGAGAATCTATATTGTTTATATACTAAAAACGTAAGTGATAGCGTGAAGAAGTTTCTTTAATTTTAAAAAAAAAAAAAAAGTCGTTATCCAGTACAAAAAAAAAAAAAAAAAAAAAAAAAATTTCATTAAAAAAAAAAAAAACCAACGAAATTAAAAAAAAAAAAAAAAAAAAAAAAAAAAAAAAAAAAAGATCTTCATATGAAGGCCGATACCAGAAAGCTTAGTCCTGCTATTATATGGGGGATGGGTAGAGAAACAAAAACTCCCCCCCACAATTGAGACCTCCAAAAGGCACGTAAGCAAAAGCTTTCTCTAAAAATGTGAAACTTAAGAAAAGAAAAAGAAAAATAAAGTCTCGGTGATGAAGACGAGGCCTATATAAAGAAACTTGTGAAGGGTACGAAATAACCCAAAAGTTAAATTCGCCTCTATGCTGTATCAAACTATAGCTCAAAATTGCCTGTCTGTTAAAGCATATAAGCCACTCGTAACGTTGGTCAGAGAATACAGGAAAGAACATAGAAATTCTTCTTCCACGCAAATGGTATTTTGTTTTTGTAGTGAAAATTTAATCTTATAATTATTTGGTTTTATTAAAAAGTAATTAAAATATATTATAATACGGTGGCGGAATGGTGTTATAAAATAATGGAAAATCAGATAGACTTCTTTTGGTTATATAATAATTAGAAGAATCTTGTGTATATTTAAATAAACGTTTACAATATGTAAGAAGGTGGGAGTCCCCTATCCTTCGGTACTCTTATCCCCCAAAATTGGGAGGGAAAGAAGGTTGAACTTGTAAATGTAGAACTTAAAAAAGATGCTTGTAAACGGCCTTGTTAGGAGTGTCCGTAGAAATAAAGAAAGACAACTGTAATAATTTTTAGGTATATTAAAATTTATATTTTAAATTATCTGATATGTGCAGACCTTGCGTCTAGGGGTTTTAAATGCATGACGGGAATTCCCATGTTTTCAAAAAATTATTGTATTTTATTTATTAAGTATGATAAATAGATTAGGAAAGTCGGTTTCTCTAATTAAAAAAATTTTAATGAAATTATTATAAATTATTTATATACGAATTTATTTTATGTGCTATTAGGAAGATATGTCTGATTAAAATTATTTTTATAATATTTTGTGTTGCCGTCTGATTACTATATTTTTTCGAATTAATGTGAAATCATATTTAAAATTTATCTGAAATAACGAGAGAAATATAACTGTCGTGGTACCCTAAGTGGGAGGAGCTATGAGCTCTTGTTGTCCTCTGACGTCATCACGAGAGGGTGCAGGTCTAACGGCAGGCGAGCTAGGCGTTTAAAAAAAAAAAAAAAAAAAAAAAAAAAAAAAATTGAGTTTATCGGTAAAAATGAAATAAATTCTACGGAATATTTTTGCCGACTTTAAAATTTTTAAAAAAATGTATTTTTTTTAGAATTGAAGGCTGGGTATTCTTGATCAACCGGAAATCACCATATGTACTAAAGTACGATAAAATAATGCTTTTATAATCTTTAGTATATTTGTAAAGCCAGAACTCTTGGGAGGCAAAGGCTGGTATTATTATAAGAGTAGAAACAAAGCCTCTCTGACGTTATGTGTCTTAGTATGTACGGTAAAATTTACTTACATCTTATAACATCACACATAACTGTTTTTATTATTTTGTTTGTATTATTTAAAATCTTAAGTCAGCCAATAAGAGTCTTTTCCCTGACCGGCGATATATGACGCCGAAACGAGGGAAGGCGTTAGTGAGGCCACGACATCAGAGCCATTACCAAGTGTCCTGGGCATCGCCCAGACACGCTAAAATATATTTTTGTAATAAAATTAAAGGTGTTAAACTATAATTAATGTTCTTATAATAAGATCTTTTGTAGTGTCAGATTTGATACGTAGTATTGATCACAAGTGAAATAATAAGATATAAAAATTAGAGAGAATGGCGATCAAAAATCTAGCCCAATACATCGAAACGTATAGCTTTCGCCCTTGTGCAAGTCATTCTAATAAATATAATATTTCGGATTTGATTACTCACGAAAATGTGGTCAAATTGTCAATGACAAAATCCTTATGTATTATATAAAATAAAAATTATCTATTATGAACTGTGAAAATAACAATATAAAAAGAATGTTAATAAAGAAAATAACATCAACTATTTTTCTATACACCTTCTATCTTATTAATTATCGTACCCGAGGTATGAGTGATTTAATTCTAAGGTGTATTGATTAATGATCTGCATTATCTCGCTTCGGTATCACATATAAATTTTAATATATATATATATATATATATATATATATATATATATATATATATATATATATATATATATATATATATATATATATATATATATCTATATACAGGCAACATCCATATATATATTATATATATATAGAATGTTTAAATATTGATAATAATTGCAATTATATAAGATGTAAAGAAAGAACATATAATAGAAAGGTAAAGAAATTAACTGCCCTCTCCGGGATTGAACCACCGCCATGTTGGCGACTGAGGACAAATATACCCGGTGCTTTACAACTGAGCTATCCTCCAAGCCAAAAAAACTTGGATCAAGAAGCAGTTATAAAGCAACCGTAGCTCCCTTCAAGCGACATACAACCAGGTGTCCCCAGCTGTCCTATCCCTCGTTCTTTTATATTGTAGATGTAAAATTGCATAATAATCGCAATTTATATAAGATGTTAAAGACGAGGGATAGGACAGGCTGGCACCTGGTGATGTCGCCTTGAGGGGAGCTCGGTTGCGCTTTATAACTTTTCTTGAATCCAAGTTTTTTGCTTGGAGGATAGCTCAAGTCGTAACGCACCGGGTATATTGTCCTCAAGTCGCAACATGGCGTGGTTCAATCCGGAGAAGGCAGTTAATTCTTTACCTTCCTATTATAGTTCTTTCTTTAACATCTTTATATAATTGCGAATTATTATGCAATATTTAACATCTACAATATAAAAGAACGAGGGATAGGACAGGCCTGGACACCTGGTGATGTCGCCTTGAAGGGAGCTCGGATTTGCCTTTATAACTGTCTTGAATCAGTTTTTTGGCTGGAAGGATAAGCCTCAGTCGTAACGCAACCGGGTATAATTGTCCTCAGTCGCACAATGGCGGTGGTTTCAATCCCGGAGAAAGGCAGTTAATTCTTTTACCTCCTATTTATATGTTCTTTCTTTAACATCTTATATAAATTGCGATTATTATGCAATATTTAACATCTAAAAATATAAAGAACGAGAGATAGGACAGGCTGGACACCTGGTGATGTCGCCATAAAAGGAGCTCGGTTGCTTTATAACTGTTCTTGAATCCAAGTTTTTTGGCTTGGAGGATAGCTCCGTCGTAACGCACCGGGTATATTGTTCTCAGTCGCAACATGGCGGTGGTTCAATCCCGGAGAAGGCAGTTAATTCTTTACCTTCCTATTATATGTTCTTTCTTTAAAATATATATATATATATATATATATATATATATATATATATATATATATATATATATATAATATATATATATATATATTATATATATATATATATATATATATATATATATATATATTATATATATATATATATATATATACAAGATGGGAAAATGAATGAATAATGAAACGTGACAATCCCCGGAATTCGTTTAATTCAAATAAATACACAGAGTCTGTTCGTCTAGAGAACATCTTTGTTCACAAATCGCAATCGCAGGAACTTGAGTATATAAAGGACTTGTAATCTTCTTCCTTTTCACAAATAATCTTCAGCATATGCAGCGTCCTGTTTTCTTGAACCAATACACTCTGATTGTTGGACTGTCAAAAAGTCTCTCAAGTAATCTCTTCGATTGGCCTCCCAGGCTTCTGAATAATTGATTCTTTTTTCCATTAACACAATTCGTACTCAATGTTGTACTTAAGGAATGATATGTGATAACCTTTCCTATGG
>JABUQX010095195.1:15000-25000 GCA_015478945.1 Trachelipus rathkii
ATATATATATATATATATATATATATATATAGGGGAATAAGTTAAGTTGGGAAAAAACGAAAAAATTTTATGAAGATTTTCTGTTTAGCACACCTCAATAAGGTGACCTAAACATCGCATAGTAGTAAAAAGATAGTTTGAGTAGTAGAAGTAGTAGCATATGAGATCTGCGGACAACATTTTTTTTTGTCGAGTTTTCCACCATTCTGACATTATAGAGTGAATAGTGGGAACCACCTACAACTATTTTTCGCATTTTAGTAAAAATCGATATAAATATATATATATATATAGTAGTATCGAGAGGGTCCGCAGACAACATTTATAATTTCAACACTGGTTGACACTGCTTTAGCACGTATACAGTAGAGATAGTTAAGTGTCATACCGACCTATTGTGCATTATTTTGTGATTACGAAAAAACAAAATGGTGGATTTTACCATTTTAATTGGTTGGGTTTTGTGCTTATTGTTTCTCGTACTCTCTTATTTGGTTCGATGGGCGTGGGCCACAAAGGTGACCCCGAGCGCCAACGGAGGGGCCAAGGGAGGGGGAAATGAGGAAGATGAGAAGCCTCTCGACCACGATGAGCAAGGGGATAATGGCCACGAAAACGAAGGAGACGAGGATGAGAACCTCGATCTGAATAGAAATGGAACTGACGAAGGTCAGGGGCAGGGACAAGTAAATTTAGGGGGGGGCACTGGCGAGACGCCCACTACAGAAGGGGGGCAAGAACCTCCCACAAGGAACCCTTCTATTTTAGATCCTCTGTTGCCGAGCACCAGTCAGAACCCATACAGCGCATTCTTTAGCCTAACGCCCCAAGACATCCGAGAGAGGAGACCAACTCAGAAGGTCGAAACTCCACCATACATGCAAAAAACGGTTGCTTTAGACAACACTTTAAATCTACAGCTCAAGCCTGCTACTGTTGACACTACTACTAAAAAGAAAGTGCGTAGGAATTGGGGTGGGTTCGAACCACATAACCTCAATGAAAGCAAGTGGGAAGGTGCAGAAATACCGAACACCTCCCCATGGGGACCCGACGGGCCCCCACCGATCCAGAACCAAGCCATAGGATCGGTCCAAACCCCTGCTGGGCCTAACAACGCTCAACAACAAACAAGCGTCCTCACAGGAGGAGTTATGGACATAACACCAACGAAAGTGCCCCAGCAGGACAGAACACTTCAAATTATGGGTTTTTACCAACGGGGACGATGCCCCCACCTCCCTATTATACCGGCATGCCACCTGGGAACTACAACATGCCTAACCCACCATATCCCATGCCTAACCCACCATATCCTTATCCTGGGACATGGCAAGGTTACCCTTATATGCCTCCACAACCATTAGTCCCTTATTATCCGACTAATTTGTTTAACACCGCTTTTCCCACGATTCCAGAGAATTTGAAATTATTTGGCAAACATCTGAAAACCAGAACATGGAAGGGTATCTTGTACCCAGACTTCGTCACCTCTTTGAATGAAAAGCTAGATGCTTTAGGCCCACTAACTGAAAGTCAAAAGATCACTTTTGCCAAGTCTGCTATATCCTCAGACCAAAACAGCGAGGCTAGGAAATACATTCTGAGAGAAAATAGTTTTTCCAAATTCACTAAATTGGCAGATTTTCTCACCCAGTTAAAGACTTATCTACAGCCGGAGGAAAAGAAAACGATTTTCGAGCTCTGGTTGGACTTCTTGGAATATAGAAGAGAGAGAGACTCAATCTTTACTGATTTTGTGTTAGAGTTGAAAGAACGGCTATATAAATACCAGAGCCGCCTCCACGATTTAGATGATAAGGCAATGTTCAATTCAAGGCAGATAAACATCTTGGTTACTGGGAAAATCATTCAGAACGTGAATGAAAGGAAAGATGGAGAGAGATTACGAGAGAAGATCCTTAGGGTATTTGATACTGAGATGAGCTTAAATGAATTGATAGAAAAGTTATCTCAAATTTCCAATGGAGCATTATTAAAAGATGAGTATAGAAGGCCAAATGAAGGCCGCACTGCTAAGGTGTTTTGGGCCAAAGGAGAATCGGGAGGGAGACAGAGGGTGGGAGTTAATAATTCATACAAGGAACCAATGAAGCCGAGTTTTGAGGAGAAGGGAAGGGAGGAGGTGAAACCCAGCTATACTCCTCAAAGGAGGAGGGATGAGGTGAAGTTGAGTAATACTTTTCAACGGAAAAGAGAAGAGTTGAAGACAGGGTATGCCACACCGAAGTTTAAGGGCTTCTTAAAGAAAAAGCATGCTCCGCCCCAGGAATTAAGAGAACATCGCCCTGTGTGCTTTTTTTGATTGAGACGGTGGGTCACTCGTCCCAAGCTTGCCGCTGGGAATGGCCGTACTGCCGGGAATGCATGGCATACCACCGAAGGGGGTCACAGCCTAAGTGTAGAGGAGCACCGCCCTGGAGGCCTACCCCAGAAATCCCGCTGATGTTCACTCCATACAACAGCAAGTCGATATGGAAAAAGGGGTAAGAGCGGGAAAGCTAGAGTCTTACAACCCAGGCCAGCGAGGGCCCAGGACCTTCTCCAAGAAGAAGAAAGGGTCCAAGCCCCCGGATGGGAAGGTAAAGACCAACGCGAGAGTGTATATGGCTGAGAGCCAGCCGAGAGATTTAGAGGTGAATGAAGAAGTGGAGTATGATGATAGGATGTATGAAGAAGAACTTTCTCATCCTCAGGATAGGATAGAGAATGAAAATTTTTAGAATCGGGCAAAGAGAAGAAACGTGTGAAGAAAAAGTTTAAAGATAGAGAGAAAAGATGGGAAGCTAGGCGAAATAAACAGGAAGGAAAAGAAGTCGTGCAGCAACCTTTTAGACTGGGACGACACTTTTACACCAATGTCTACCTTGCTCCATCTTTAAGTAGTAGGCAGACGAAGACCAAAGTTTTGGTTGACACAGGTTCTAGTGTCAGTATCGTCACCGCCCGGCGGCTCAAACAATTGGAAAAGGAGGGAAACTTTAAAGCAATCCTCCGTAAGACCGATTTAGTAGTACAGGGGGTGAACAGTAAGCCAACGGTCTTAAAGGGAGAAATACAACTATACCTTCGCCTACATAAAAAGCATTACCTCACTACTTTCCAAGTGAGTGATAACGATGGAGAGAATAGTTGGGATATTCTTTTAGGTAGCAATGTTTTGTCTAACATTCCCATAACTTTGAACTTCTTTTCTGCACAGATGTCTATCAAGGAAGATAGAGAGGTAGACATTCCGATCTTTGCCGATCCACTCGGAATTTATTTGGTTAGAGAAGTTTCTGGAGGGAATCTTAAAGTAATAAGGGACCTCAAGAAAAAGGAGGAGCAGTTGCCCCCGGCCCGAGGGTCGAGAGGGGGGGGAACAAAGGATTCGAACCAAATTTTCGCTAAACCAACCGCACGTGCTGCGGATAAGCATCTTTTTCCTAAAGGGACCGCCTTGCCAGCTAAAAGCGCACGCAACGCGGATCAGCATCTTTTTCGTAGGGAGGCCGCCTTGCCAGTTAATAACGTACGCAACGCGGGTAAGCATCTTTCTCATAGGGAGGCCGCCAGGCCAGTTAGAAACGTAAACGCCGCGGATGAACCTCGCTCCTATAGGAAGGTCGATTTGTCTATGTCCCAGAGAGGGAAGACAACCTCTTCAGTTCGGACTTCGAAGAAGCTGCCAGCGCCTATACAGAGGAAAAGAGACAGGGAAACTGCCTTGAAAGGAGAAGCTCAAAGGGAGAAAGACCAGGGAAACTGCCTTGAAAGGAGGAGCTCAAGGGGAAACAAACAAGAGCAGCGCTGATTCCCGAGGGGCCAGACCCAAACTCAAGCACACTCCCTCAGCTATGGAAGAAAATTTGGGCCAATCCGAAGATTTGGAAATTTTGGAGAGCAATGACCATGGAGGAGATGGTTATTTGATGATGGATGAAGAGTTTAAGATAAATTTAAAGGTAATGGAGAAGACTGTTTTGCCTAGTCAATCATGCGGATACCTAAAACTCCGACCTGAAACTCAAGATGATTTTGAGCTGGAGCGGAAGTGTTTAATGACACCAGCTTTCACCATGGGACCACTGTATGTAGCAAACACAATTAGTCCAGTGAGGGATAACACGGTTATCCTCAGTTATATCAATTTGAGTGACCAATTGATTAGCCTGCACAAAGGTGCGACCATAGGAGAAGGGTATCCGATAATTAGCAAACAGATCCGGAGAGGCACAGACGTAAGAGGACACCAGAGAACAGTTTCTTCTAATGTAGCCACCTGCTCAAAAGGTCTCACGAAGACAGAGTTAAGGAGGGTGTACAAAGAGATCATAGAAGAGAAGATGTCAAAAGAGGATGCAGAGAATTGTCTTCTCGAAAAACCGGAGTACATGGAGGAACTACTAGAGCTCCTCATGGACTACCACGATGTATTGGCACTAGATGATGATGCTGTCCCAGTCTGTCCGCTTCAGAAATTTAAGATTGAGCTGCTACCCGATGCCCCTAAAGTAATCTTTCGAAAACAATACAGATTACCGCACCGGTACTTGCAAGACATCGATGATTTCACCGATTCCGCACTGAAAAAGGGGTACATCAAAGCAGGGTACAGCCCCCATTCTTCCCCGTTGCTGGTTGTGGCTAAAAAGAATAGCCCGAAACCAAGGGTGTGTCTGGATTACAGGTACCTCAACTCCCATAGCGTTCAGGACGTGTTCCCTCTACCTTCAATCGACGAGATTTTTACGTCCCTAGGGGGTAATACCGTGTTTACATCCGTAGATTTATTGGACGCGTATAACGCCTTAGAGATAGAGGAGGAGACACAAAAGCTGATGGCATTTAGGACAAGGAAGGGCCTTTGGTGTCCCACTCGCTTGATGTTCGGACATAAGAATGCCCCAAGCATTTATGCTCGCACGATGACAATGGCCTTGAACCACCTCTTAGGACCGGTCGCACAAGTCTATCTAGACGACGTTTTGATCCTGGGCAGGAACGTGGAGGAACACTTTGAAAATTTGAAGAAGGTACTTGCTGCTTTCAGAGAAAATAAGCTGAGAATAAAATTATCTAAGTGTAGCTTCCTACAATCAGCTGTTTTGTACTTAGGATTCAAGATAGGAAGACATGGAATTAGCCCAGATCCGGCCAAGGTAGAAACAATGAAGAGTTTCGTCCCTCCTACAAATGTGAAGGAGACACAGAGCTTACTCGGTTTCTTCTCTTATTTTCGCTTCCTCATAAAGGACTTTGCCGCAGTAGCACAACCTTTGTACGATCTGATAAAGAAAAATGTTCCTTTTCTTTGGACGGAAAAACAACAACAAGCTTTCGACACCTTGAAAGAGAAACTGGTGGTGCAGCCACAACTAACTTTCCCTGATTATAGCAAGGAATTCTTCGTGAATACAGACGCCAGTAATTACGGAATAGGAGGGGTGTTGTACCAACTGACAGATGAAGGGAAGGAGAAGCCCTTATCTTTCGTGTCCCGGACACTCAGGGGCAGTGAGTTAAATTATGATACGATCGAAAAAGAGTGTTTAGGCCGTGTGTTCTGCTTGCAAAAGTTAAGAACACCATCTTCGCTATATAGAGAGGTCTACATCATCCTTTTTTGACAATCCACTTCTCTCGATTTCATTTTAGAAATATAGCAGCAGAACCGGTTTCCGTTGTTCTTTCGATGTGAATTCTTTCTTAGCTATATATCAGTTTCTACCACTCTAGTGTATAAAAAGGAAGAACAACGTTGCCCGGTTGCGCCGGAACTATTTGAGTAGGCACCGGCAGGTCTAATGTGTTCCTGTCAAAGAACAGCGAAAACAGAGAGAACAGAGAAAATAGAGAAAGCAGAAACAACAGAAAAATTCCCGCGAATCGATTTCGCGTTGAGTCGGGAAAATTTCATCAAAGAACAACAGAAATGTCCCCGTGTAGGAAAATTGGTAAAATGGGCCGAAGAGAATCCCAATACACACCCACACATCTTAATAAAAGGCATCTTACACTACGCTGTAGAAGCAAAACCTTATCTTGTACATGTTCCAGATAGTATGATTTACAGTGTGATAGACCAGTGCCACGCTTCACTAGCTGGTGGACACGGTGGTCAGCAAAGAACTGAAAAGAGAGTAGGGGAGAAATACCATTTCCCTGGTGTTCAAAAGTTAGTTAAGGAATACTGTAGTCAATGTGTGTCGTGCGCCAGAACAAAGGGTCCTAGACCCCCTGTCGCAGAGATTAATAGATGGCCGCTGCCGTACACACCTTTCTCACGCGTTCATGTTGACAGTATTGGAAAATTGCCATCTTGTACAGGATCAGGAGCCAAATACATCTTAGTATTTCGCGACGTTTTGACGCGATATGTCGAATTAGTGCCTTGTAAGACGAGAACGAGCGAAGAATGTGCCAGAGCACTACAAGAGAGGGTCATATGTAGGCATAGCGCCCCTCAACTGCTTGTCTCTGACAATGCCTTGGAATTTACGAGCCAGGTGTTTAAGGACCTATGTAAGGCGGTGAGAAAACGAAGATAGAGTTTTTGCTGTACAAAGGCATCCAAAAATGGTGTTGTAAGAAAGAATAAATGCTGAATTGATCTTTCTTGCACAGCTATCGTGAATGCAACCACCGAGATTGAGGATAAATACCTGAAGTTTGCCCAGAATCGCTATCAATCCGCTATAATCGATCTATAGGGTCTTCACCCCACTTCCTGTTACATGGTTACATAAAGAGGCTCCCTTACGAGATGCCTGATTATGTATCACCCTTTGTGAATAAGTCAGAGAAAATGAGATTCATTTCGGACGAAGTAGATACGATAGTAGAAAGGATCGATTATATAAGAGATTTGGCAAGAGAGAAGTTAGAAGCGGAAACCACAAAAACTTTGGAGCAACAACATAAAAGGGCCAAGCAAAGAGAGTTTAAAATAGGAGATTATGTCTTCGTTAGAGCAGTCAAACCGCCCCATCAAAGTTCGAAGCTATGTCCCAAGTTTGACGGGCCATATATTGTCCGATGTTTAAGAGGACCTAACAAGTTGATGGTGTGTTGTTTACATTCAGGCCAAGCCTTCCCTGTCCATGTAGACAACGTTAAGGTGGTCCCAGCAGAAAAGTTCACTGAGTCACACTTTGACTTTATGAACGATGAAGTTTGGAATCCCCACGCAGTGGAAGAAATGTTAAGCTCCAAAGAACAAAAAAGGGAAAGAATTGAGGAAAGACAACAGAGAAGAGACCCAGGAGTCCCTTCTGAGAAAGAAGAAGAAGAAGAGGAGGAAGAAGACGACGGAGCAGAAGAAGACGAAGGAGCAGAAGAAGACGAAGAAGCAGAAGAAGACGAAGAAATAGAAGAAGTAGATGAAGTGGAAGAACTTTCTCCTCCCACAGATCAAATGTCTTCCCAATATTCTTTCCAAATTCCCATGACGCCACAAATTCAGTCCGGACACAGCTACTTCCCAATCCCCCATCCACCACAATCTCAGCAAGGGCATTACAACTCTTACTCTATCCCCCCACCTCAGCCGGTACCGAGTAGTACGAATTCTTGGAGCCATCCAACTCCCGTGCAACAACCGACCCCGGTGGAACCCGTAAGAGAAAGTAAACCCGTGGAAGAAAGAAGATTTAGCGATGAGATTGTAGAAAGAAGAAGGTACAGCGATGTAGTCGTCGGAAGAGCTCGTCCAGACGTTGAATTTAAGTGTTCCACTCCAAAGATTGACTTCCCAAAAACTCCCTCCAACACTGCGGTGCGGAGAAAGGAGTTTAGACCATCTTTATCCCCTATTCAACAAGAGATTTCCCTAGTAAACCCTGTTCAAGAAATTTCTCAGGAGCCACCAGCACACGAAGGTGAGGTGTATGGAGCCTATGGTGGAGCCCCTCCAAGAACAAATTCCCCAGTGAAATCTCCAACTTCCCCAGTAAAAGATGGCCACTACCCCATTCCCCCGGTCGTAGATACATCTCCTAAGGTATTCATCCCAGATAACAGAAAACAGGACCCCTCTTACAGGCCCCATAATCTGTTCACTGGTCCTAGAGATTCTACACCCCGAGTTACCCGAAGTCAAACAAGGATGAAGGAACAAGCTTTGCAACAACAGCCCGAGGTAAAGGACAACACGGAGACTACAGCGAAGACTCCTGTCCAGCCTCCACCTGTCGAATTGGATTTGAACACCACAGTCCGCGGAGGAAAAACTTGGTATTTGCCTCCTGGTTACTAGTTCATCCCAATTCTGTATATACTTCTGTATATTCCTAGATTTAAGAGAAAATTCTTTAGTTTGTAGAATGGATTCTTCTTATTCTTCTAGTCTAAGAAGGATACTATTAATTTTAAGACCTTGATAAAAGTACATTTCGCTTCGCGTTTGTACCTAAAAATTTTTTTTAGTTAAGGAATACTTAGGGATTAGGAAAAACCTTAGACTGGATTAAACAACGATCGTTATATATTTAAGAAATTAGTCGGATTAATACTTATCATAGGATATCTATATCTTATGAATTAGATGTAGATTCCGATAAATCTTAAGGATAGATTGAATTCAGCTTCTAGTTTTACTCATGTTTTTATCAGATAAAGAAAACCTTTTAAAAATATGTTTCACTCTCAGAAAAGGGGGGAGAAAGCAATTTTTAATACAAAAAATAAAATACAAAATAGAAAATCCAAAAACGTTTCTATTAAGAAAAAAAAAAAAATAAGTAAAAGTAAATAAGTAATAGCTAAGTAATCAACTAATGCTAGTAAGTAAGTAAGTAATAACACTAACTAGTAAATAAACCATTAAGTATTAAGCAGTATACAACTTTGAGTTTAAAAACTCACTTTTAGATTTTAAGCCAACTAACTCGATTATAATTAAGAAAACATTAGTTTAACAATAAAATGCGAACGCTTTAACTAACCAATTAATTTTAAAGAATATTAATTAAACATAGGCGACCTTTAAAAATTTCAAAACCAAGAAAAGTATAAAGTATAAATATTTCAGAAATGAATTTCGGAATACCAGCTTTGTTGCTACTCATCAGTTGTTCAACATGCCAAATGCAACCTTAATAAATGAAAGAAGAAACGCAGATCTACTGTTTAGTTTTATATCCTACAGGAGAAGTCAACTTCATAAGAAGATACCTCGATCTTGTTACTCTTAGAATGTCCCACAGCATTAAAGAAACTATCATCAAGACGACTAAACTGGTAACCAACGTCAAAGAATCATTTCTACCATCGTTCGAAACCATGTTTCTAAATGTTTCAACACATCAACGGGCTCACCAATGGGAATTCAAACTTATGACCATTCGAGTAAAAGTGTTAGCCCAGAAATTGAACGAAGTAAGTGAACTGCCTTGGATCTCTGCAAGATCAAAAAGGAAGCGAGCCGCTTTTGAATTTGGAGGAGACGTCCTCAACATTCTTTTTGGCACTGCTTACCGGATAAACAGGTTAGAAACTACTTCGAAAAAAGATCAACACTTTAGGTAACTATGCCTCTAACTCAAATTTATTGATTACTAGAATAAAGGAACGTTGAAGCGAAATATCGTAATTTATATAGAATTTCAGGGATAAGCTACAAAAATTGATAGAGTTTCAGAATAGTCTAGGTGCTACGCACAATATAATAAACCAATTGGGAAGCATCAGGGCGTTAATAAATTTAATTGAACAAACCGTTCATAACATCCACCAAATCCACCAATTAGTGATAAATTCACTCCAACTCGCTAAAAACAAAATCACCAACTCACAACTTTTTTCTCCCATCTTCCTATTGCCTTTTGTACTAGAAATGAACAAAGAAACTAAACTTCACACCGTCATTCCTCTAGAAACAAAAACTTATCAAACTTTTCTAACTTATTCTTGGACTATCCAATCTGCAACTAGCCCCTATGAACTAATCACCTTAATCCCTTTTATCTCAATAGAGAAATTCGTTTCCTACAAACTA
>JABUQX010095195.1:37500-41377 GCA_015478945.1 Trachelipus rathkii
TAGGGGTTTGGTTTATTTGCGTCATACCTAAACTTCGGAGTGTAATACTGTATGAACGTTAAACTACACCGTTATGGGAACTAAATGTCATATAATAAAGACAAATCCAACCCAAATTAACGAAAATTCTCAAAGGTACGGTTATAGAGAACAAGATAGCAAGACCAAACCAACCAACTAACGTAAAAAAATACAACCAATGGACTTGCTAGTCGTAGCTTAAACAAATGACTGTTCTACAATGGAAAGACATTCGTCAGAGGAAGGGAAAAAATCTGTCATAGGAGTTATCACACTGTCCCGAAGCAGCCCATTCTCAGAGACAGTGGCTCAGATACGTCGGGTAAACCAATCGACTGTCCGTCGAATCCTTCTTGGTTACAGGGAGACTGGCAGCAATCCGTTAGACGAACATGTCAGGGTCTTTCCTGACGGTACGTCCGATGAGACATGAGATTCTCTCCTTCTGGCGTGTTTCGTTGATATCGTTTCCAAACAAGCGTACAGCTAACATACACGAGGCTCCGTGAGGTCAGCCATGTACTAGTGGAAAGATGAACAGAAATGAACTGTGGGATAACGTATTACAAGGTCTGCTATCGGCCCTCTCCTGATCAGGGAGCATTGGGTTGCGATATTTCATTTTTCACAAGCGTAAGGAGATTGGACACTCACAGATGAGTCGAGGTTTACTACATGGACCAGAGTTTGAACGTTAGCGAATTTGAGAACGTGCAGGTGAGCTCTTTTCTCCGCTTGCAATATCTCCCCAAGGATTTCTTTTGGAGGGTGACTCTATGATGGTGTGGGCAGGCATTTGTTTGGGTGCTCTCACGGCATTGCATGTAGTGAGCAGAGAACGCTAACGTCTAAAAGGTATTCGGAGACATCATCCAGAGTAATTCGCGCCTTTCGCGCCTTCATTGGCGGTCTATTTTGTTATAATTACACAACGCCACACAGCACATCTGCACAGGTCGTCCAAGGTACTCTCAACAGGTTAAGGGTCAAACCTCTGGGCCTATTCTTCGAGGAGCGGACATGATTCCCACTGACATGTTGGGATTTTTGGGTAGTCCGTGTTCGAGCCGTGAACATGCTCGCGTCCACACTACAGGGAGTCTTGCAACCTTGAATCAATACGCAGGATGATCAGCTCCAAGAATCATTTCTCAATGCCGAATCGTTTGGAGGAAGTTGGAAGGGCCAGAGGGGGTACAACCCATTATATTAGACACCTTTATGCTGCATTTCACATTGTAATTTGTAGAATTTTGTTGATGATTAATAAAATCATCATATCCATATTTTCTTTGTTTTCTTTATTATGCCATTTAATTCCCTACAGTCTACACACTGTCGTTACATACGGTTTATACATTTATAATCCTGTGCAACACTCCCGAGTTATGTATGAACCAAATAAAACCAAACCCTAGACCTACATTTCCCAATATGAAAGAGTTTAAATTATTATTTAAGGGGTGATCATTGTTTTTCAGTTATGTAATTAATATATATATATATATATATATAATTATTATATATATATATAATATATTATAATTATTATATATATATATATTATATATTATATAATTATATATATTATATATATTATATATATATATATTATTTATTATAATATATATATATATATATATTATATATATATATATATATATATATATATATAATATTATATATATATAGATATATATATAATTATATATAATAGTAATATATATATATATATTTTAATATATATATATTATATATATATATTATAATATATATATATATATATAATATATATATATAATATATATATAATATATATATATATATAATATAATATATATATAATATATATATTATATAATATATATAATATATATATATATATTTATATAATATATAATATATTATATATATATATAATATATTAATATATATAGTATATAATATAATATATTATAATATTATATAATATCGCCTCATTGATACAAGATCATACACTCTCAAGTGATCGTAAGGCTACTTCTTTGGCGTACCCCCAAGTATCACTCTGCGTACCCCCCGGGGTACGCGTACCCCACTTTGGAGACCACTGATCTACATCACCCGCGTCATTAAATAAAGATGAACTAGAAATAGAAGTGCTTAAATAGGCCTTCCAAATACGTATTAGCTAGACTAATATAGGTGTATCTGGCTAGACCAGATCTATCAGCTAGACTGACAGTACCTTCGTTGAGCTAGACTCAACGTTGCGGTCGGCTAGGCCTTCCAAAGTTCGTATTAGCTAGACTAATACAGGTGTATCTGGCTAGACCAAATCTATCAGCTAGACTGATAGTACCTTCGTTGAGCTAGACTCAACGTTGCGGTCGGCTAGGCCTTCCAAAGTTCGTATTAGCTAGACTAATACAGGTGTATCTGGCTAGACCAGATCTATCAGCTAGACTGATAGTACCCAATAATCAGCTAGACTGATTATAAGCTTGTGGCGCTAGACCTCAAATATGAAAAGCTAGACTTTTCATTTAGTTTCTTGGCTAGACCAAGGAAGAGAGGAAGCAAGCTTCCAGGTTGCTTAAATATTGGCTCTAAATCAACCTATATATAACTGCTTTTCTTGTAATCAATAATTATCTTATAAATGTCATACAAAATATTTATTTACAAGGCAAGATCATAAATAAGAAAATTGCTAACTTAAATATAAAATTAAATATTAACAACATAATTAAGCTACCGTGGCTCAAACGTAGAGCGAGCGGAGTCGCATGCAAGGTCGGGGTTTGAACCTAGTTCCGGATCCTAGGTAGAAAGTTACCTAGAAAGTCCTCCTCCTTGGAATAGGCTATCCCCGTGATTGTGACTTTCAAAAAAAAAAAAAATTGTTCTTAAATTTATAACTAAAATAATTTTCTACATAACAATTTTTTTTACATATTAATATATTTATATTTTACAAATAGGGCTAGTAACTTGTTTTTTTAACTATTAATAAATTTAGTAATACAAATATAATTTAAGAATAAAACATTTTAAAGTGTCCCTTTTCATTGTACATTATTTCCTGGAAAATCCGGCAAACGTAAGCAATTTGCTTATAAAAGAGTTAACCTTATTAATTGAATTCTTACATGTTCCAGTATATTAACTTAAGATTCGGTAAGCAATTCGAAACTGCAATACTTATATTCATAAATATGGCATAACAGTTTTTAACTAATTTAATAAATTAATAATATACTATTTACAGATATAACATTCAAATGTTTCCATGATATTCTGGAAATACTTTTCAAACGTGATCTTGGCCTTAGTAGAAGAGTTAACTTTAATCCATAGAAATCTAACTGTTTCCAGTAATATTCCAAGATTGATAAAAATCCGAAAATCTGCAATACTTAACAAATAATAATTATTAAACTATAATAAAGACAATTTCATATATTTAGTCATTATAAATAAGTTAGTATATGAAATTAATAGTTATTCATTAAATATAGGTCAAAAATAATAAAAAAAGGTGATTTAAGTAAATGATCAAAAACTAAAAATACAGAAGGAGAAACAAGTTAATTGATAAATAAATTATAATACATAAATAAATAATAAAATATTATAATAAGATAAATAATAAATATTTGATTAAAATAATATTCAAATAAGGAAACAAAATAGTTTTCTTTAACGCGGGAAATTTTAAGGGTGACAATTATAATTGAAATAAAATATTAATATACTAAGGAAATATTTAAAATTATACACTGTTTTTTATATATAATATAAATAATAATATTATATAATATATAGATATATAATATATAATATATATATATATAGATATATTATAATATATTAT
>JABUQX010095196.1:0-2500 GCA_015478945.1 Trachelipus rathkii
CGTGTACTTCGTTTCGACATCAGTGATTTGGGTGTTTAACCGTTTTCGCATTTTATCGTGAAACGCTTTCGCGTTTTCGTGCGCCCTTCAATATATATATATATATATATATATATATATATATATATATAAATATATATATATATATATATATATATATATATATATATATATATATATATATATATATATATATATATATATATATATATATATATATATATATATATATATATATATATAAATAAACTATATGTGTGTTTGTACTAATATATTTTTTTTTATATATATATATATATATATATATTTCAAAGAATCCGGTTCCCGGCTCCGGCTCCGGCTCCGCAGCCCTGGTTTGAACCCTTACCCTTTAGGATGTTAAGCCAAGAGCGTTACCCCTTAACCACGATGAGCTAAAAGGAAATCTGCCAGGTTCCACTGAAAGCTTTGCTTCCCAAGAGGAGTGAAGGCATGTCGTTGACATCTAACCTCCAGACAGATCTCCCCGCTCACACTCGGGTCAGAGGTAACACTTGGGTAAATTTTAACCGGGAGCTGAATAGGTATACAGACATTTGGCACTTAAATCGTGCTTTTATTTGTATTTTTCAAAAGTCCCTAAGTGGGTTTGAACCCTTACCCTTTAGGATGTTAAGCCAAGAGCGTTACCCCTTAACCACGATGAGCTAAAAGGAAATCTGCCAGGTTCCACTGAAAGCTTTGCTTCCCAAGAGGAGTGAAGGCATGTCGTTGACATCTAACCTCCAGACAGATCTCCCCGCTCACACTCGGGTCAGAGGTAACACTTGGGTAAATTTTAACCGGGAGCTGAATAGGTATACAGACATTTGGCACTTAAATCGTGCTTTTATTTGTATTTTTCAAAAGTCCCTAAGTGGGTTTGAACCCTTACCCTTTAGGATGTTAAGCCAAGAGCGTTACCCCTTAACCACGATGAGCTAAAAGGAAATCTGCCAGGTTCCACTGAAAGCTTTGCTTCCCAAGAGGAGTGAAGGCATGTCGTTGACATCTAACCTCCAGACAGATCTCCCCGCTCACACTCGGGTCAGAGGTAACACTTGGGTAAATTTTAACCGGGAGCTGAATAGGTATACAGACATTTGGCACTTAAATCGTGCTTTTATTTGTATTTTTGAAAAGTCCCTAAGTGGGTTTGAACCCTTACCCTTTAGGATGTTAAGCCAAGAGCGTTACCCCTTAACCACGATGAGCTAAAAGGAAATCTGCCAGGTTCCACTGAAAGCTTTGCTTCCCAAGAGGAGTGAAGGCATGTCGTTGACATCTAACCTCCAGACAGATCTCCCCGCTCACACTCGGGTCAGAGGTAACACTTGGGTAAATTTTAACCGGGAGCTGAATAGGTATACAGACATTTGGCACTTAAATCGTGCTTTTATTTGTATTTTTCAAAAGTCCCTAAGTGGGTTTGAACCCTTACCCTTTAGGATAAAATTTACCCAAGTGTTACCTCTGACCCACGATGAGCGGGGACATCTGACAGGTTCCACTGAAAGCTTTGCTTCCCAAGAGGAGTGAAGGCATGTCGTTGACATCTAACTCAGACAGATCTCCCCCGCTCACACTCAGGTCAGAGGTAACACTTAGGTAAATTTAACCGGGAGCTGAATGGGTATACAGACATAAAGCACAGTTTAAGTGCCCAGTGTCTGTATTCAGCTCCCGGTACCCAATCCTCTGACCCAGTGTGGCATCCTGTCTGGAGATAGGTATCAACATTGCTGCAGCTGCGGGAAGCAAGCTTCAGTGGGGCCTGGCGGGTTTCACAGCTCATCGTGGTAGGGAAGCCCTTCTTGGCTTCACAAAGAATGGGGTTGTTCGCTTAAGACTGAAAATACAATAAAAGCACATTTAAAGCAAATCTGTATACCGGTTAAATACCCAAGTGTTTACTCTGACAGTATTGACAGGGAAGGTGCTCTTGGAAGATTGGCCTGTCAGCGACATGCCTTCACCCCTTGGGAAGCAGAGCTCGGTGGAACCTGGCTGTTCCTTTTCAGCTCTCGTGGTTGAAATTTCAACACTCTTATTATCTAAAGGGAGTGAATTCAAACGCTTAGGCACTGAAAAATCTACTAACCAAATGTATATATATATATATATAATATATATGGAGTGATGATTATAGTAATCACAATGTCTGTATGTGTAGATTTATGAAATATTTATCGAATGTATATTGTGGTATATATATAATATATAATATATATCTATGAGTTCTATGTTTTATTCTGTTTTGGGTGTTATATAGTTCTGGTGTTTGAGGGTTAAAATGGTGGATTGATGAAAGATTAAAAAGGTAATTATAGTTGGTTATTTTGTGATCATGTTTGAGTTTATTATCTATATATATATAATAACATATATATATATATATATATATATATATATATATATATATATATATATATATATATATATATATATATATATGTATATATATATATATATATATATATCA
>JABUQX010095196.1:5000-13881 GCA_015478945.1 Trachelipus rathkii
TGACATATGTTACCAATCTTCTCAAACGTTCTTCTGAATAACGTCCGAAAATAACAACAAAAATAACATCACGTACTAGGATTAACAAGGATAATTATCATTATTAATCCTAGTACGTTTTCTTTTTTTTTGTTATTATATTATTCGCATTGCAGGGACCATATATCAAAATATTCCCTGAAAATTGCGAATATTCTAGAAGCATTCTTAAAATTCAGGGGGATGTGCACAGAATGTTCTCAGGTAGTTAAATAAAACATCTTTCTACTCCTGCATTTTTCTTGTTGTTGAATAGAATTATATTCATTAACGGATCCTTTGAACAGCTCTCATCTTCAGAGTCACTTTCTTGGTCCGTTTCCTCTTCAAAGTCGGAAGGGATCTCATTCAAAAGAGAATCAACATTGACACCATTTTGTATCGGCTTTCTTCTATGAGTACTCATCTATGGATTATGGAATATATATATATATATATATATATATATATATATATACTATATTATATACTTAATAATATATATATATATATATATATTTGGATGCGGATGTCCTTGATATATATACTATATATGCGGATGTCCGAGAATTTTTTGTATCTTTGGATGCGGATGTCCGTGATAATTTCACTAATATACAAATGTCTGTATATATATATACCGTATATATATATATATATATATATATATATATATATATATATATATATATATATATATATATATATATATATATATATATATATATATATATATATATATAAAAGAGAGAGAGAGAGAGAGAGAGAGAGAGAGAGAGAGAGAGAGAGAGAGAGATACAGAAATAAGAGAGAGAGAACAAAGAAGAAGAAGAAAGAGGAAAGAGTTCGTATTTATATATATATATATATATATATATATATATATATATATATATATATATATATATATATATATATATATATATATATATATATATATATATATATATATATATATATATATATATATATATATATATAAGATCAGTATTTATTCAAAAAATATCTAGAAATTAAAATCAAATATAACAGTTTCCATTAAAAAATGAAAATTTGGCAACCTCATAACAGCCGCTTCTTTGAAAAACGAGTAAGAAAATAATTAAAATAACAAAAAATAACTCAATTTGAATTCGTTTTTAGTGTTAAATTATTCCATATCTAATATATATATCTATATCTAAAAAGTAATTTAATTAAATTATCAGAACTTACCTTTTAACACTGTAAAAACTTTATGAAAAACGCAACAAAGTTTACAGAGGGATTTTAGACTTCAACTGATAAAAACCGAATACGTTGTTTATATTTGAAAAATAGATGCCAGATATCACAGGAAAACAAAAATTTCATCCTTTCTTGAGCCTACTGTCAGCACATAAGAATATAATTAGGAAAATAGTAAATTAGTAAATAGTAAATAGTCTTTTTAAAAGACGGTATTTTAATGTACTGTTAGTCCTGAAATGGCTAATTAATTTTTATTTTTCAATTTAATTTTTGCCAGAAGGCAAAGAAGGAGTTTCGCTGCCAGAAGAAGTTCAAAATTGCCAGGGGTAACATATGATATTTAGACGTATTATTTTCAATAATGTGTTAATAATTTTAATTATTTTATTAACAATTAATAAAATATATTTTCTTTTCTATTAATATATATATATATATATATATATATATATATATATATATATATATATATATATATATATATATATATATATATATATATATATATATATATATATATATCTCTTCTCTCAGATCTAATATAATTTATATAATTAACAGCTCTGACTCTGTACACATTCCTGTTTTGAAGAAGTTACCAAGAATATTTTTCAATATAAGAACGTTCTTTGGTAATTTGCTTATCACATTCTGAGCACATTCCTCAACCAAACCTTATGGAGAAGTTCCAAACTGCCAGGCGTAAGATGATATTGAAACGTATTATTCTCATTAATTTATTAATAATTTTAATTATTTTATTAAAAATTAAAAAAATATTTTTTTCTTTTCTGCATTAATATATATATATATATATATATATATATATATATATATATATATATATATATATATATATATATATATATATATATATATATATATATATTTTATATATATATATATATATATATATTTTATTTATATATATATGGTTATTTGCCATGGTCAATTTCAGATCGACTATAATTTATAATTAACAGCTCTGACACTGATCCGCAACCTTGTTTTAAAGAAGTTACCAAGAATATTCATAGAATGTTCAAAAAATTTCATTACAAGAATGTTCTTTGGTAGTTTGCATATCACATTCTGAGAACATTCCACAACCAACCCATATGGAATATGCTTTTGGTAATATTCTAAGCATATTCTAAGAATATACAAAATATCCCGGGATGTGTGTAGAACATTTGGAACTAGTATGGAACATGCTGAGCATATCATGTGCTATGTGGGATATATATATATATATTCCTTGCTCGGAGATTCACCACCTACCATCAGCATACACAATATAAAGAGGGGAAATGTATATTTTTCCTGAAATAAAATTAGTGCATGAAGAATCAAGTTTGATAACGAACTCAATTGCAGCTCAAATCGCTTATATTGCTCCAGCCCGGGATGATAAGTCTTTCTAGCATAGAAACGATTAGAACTTAGAGTCTTTAATGTCTAATAGGATGTTCTATTGAAGAGGTGATTAAAAGTAAAAAAAAAGAAGCGTGGTTGATTGTTCTGTTAGAAAGAAAAAGATGGAGAAACATAGAGAAAGTTGCTTGGAATTATATACGGAGGAAAAAAAGAAATACTAAAAGGTTTATACGTAGGAGAAACAGAATCAATTGATCAAGTTTGGAAGGAGTGGAATGAATGCGACTACAAGGGAATAGGAAGCTCTTTTTGGAAGGAAGCGTGAAAGGTTTAAAGAATGATAATAAGGAATCTGCTTAAATAATGAATATGGGATGGTGCTTTTGTAACTGATGAAATGGTGTGAAGAGAGTTGTGGAAATGAACACTCGAAAATTGCACATAATTACAGTAATGAAGAGGTTATAGTGAATGTGTGCGAAATTGATGGTGACAGAAGGAATAGGTATATTTGGGATGAGGTTATTATTCACGAAGTGAGGTATATGGTAGAGTGATAAAAGTTAAGAATGGGTAAATCTTCAAGGTATATGATAAACATTACTTGTGAAATGATCAATGACGGAGGTGAGATGTGATTGATTGGATTTGGTGGAAAAGTTGTGTATAAAGCGTTTATAGAGGGTATTTACGTGTTCGCAAGGGAATATTGGAGGGAGCAGAGCGGTATATAGTAACCTAAGTATAAGGGTATAGGGAGATAAGGGGAACTGTAAAATCTAAAAAAAAAAAGGTAGAATAAATGAGGAGGTATATATAAGGGAAGGTATATGCTGGTATTTTTGGTCGTAAAGAGGTGCGTCGAGTCGAGTGACTGGAGGACTGATGTGTGAAGAACAAGGTGCGTTTAGGTGTAAGGGTAGAGGATGTGTGGATTCAATAATCTTTACATTTGAAACAAATAATTGAGAAACGAATGAAAGGGAAAAAAGAAAATAAAATTGTATAGTTTTATAGTTGTATTTAAACTTGTACAAACAATTTAAACTTGTGAAGGTTATTGTCAGGTGTTAGTGCAATATATGGTGTTCGGTGTAAGCTTATGAATGGAGTCAAAAGTATGTAAGAGCATAGTGAACGTGTGTAAGAATAAATGGTGTCAATGGTGATTGGTTAGGATTAACATCGGAGTAAGACAGGGTTGTGTTATGTCCTCTTGGTTATTCAATTTGTATACTGATGGGGTTATGAAAAGAATTAGAGATGGGATGGCAGGAAATGGTGTTAGAATGTGGAGAATGGAGTGAGTGGAGGGTGCCTATCCTATTAAATGCGGATGATTTGGTTTTGTGTGCAGAATCTGAAGAGAGTTTTGGAGAGGATGGTAAAGATTTCAAGGGTGTGTTAAAAAAGAGAGGGGGCTTAAAGAATACTGGATTAAGAGTTGAAAGAGGGTTATGGTTTGTGGAGAAATGACTCCAGGACATGGACTCCTCAGTGTAAGAGTATAACTATTTTTCACATTTGTGAGCAGTCTGACACATATGTGTCTAGTTTAATAAATTTAATTTAGCGCCCGTATTATGTTGGCTGGATAGATAGGAATGATCTTGATGCAGAGTGTTAGTAGAAAAGTTGTTTGAATGGCAGGAAACAAGTGGCTGGTGCTATTTAAATTCGTTGGTGAAATGTGAAAGGGAGACTAAGTCTTAGTGTGTCTAGGTTTTACATGAGTATTGTTGTTACCTGTTATTGGAATAGTGTGTAAGACTTGAAAAGGAAAGTATTAGATCTAAAGTTCAATTGTTCAGATGACAATCTAGGGGTGTGCTATGGTTGTAGAAGAATTGATAAAGAGATGAATGAACGTATTAGAGTTGAGTGGTTGGTGTGTGTGAAAGAAAGGGGTAATGAGAGAATAATGAAAGTATGTTGAGATGGTTTGGTCATATTGAAAAGATGAAAAATGATAGTTCGGTGTTGGGTTAAAGCTGGATGTCTAATGGCGAGTGTGTTGAACCGACCGCGTGAAGACCGAAGAAAATAATGATTGAGTCAGTAACGCGAATGTTTGAAAGGAGCGAAATGTTGAGTTTGGTCAGAGCGAGAAAGAATGGTGTGTTTTTTACCGAGGAGTGAATGGCGGGATTTGTGAGGGTATTGGGTTTGTGGCCACCTGGGCAAGGATTGAAACCATTCACATATTGACGACATCTACCATAGTGATGGTCCATCCTGTCCCCATGAAGCTTAGTGGTGATTTTCTGACTGCGAGGTTCCACTAATTCAATCTGGGTATCTGAGGGGGCCGTAATTTCTGGCTTTTCTTTTTCGACTTGTTCATTTCTTTCACTATATACTGCTTTCTTTTCCTGATCCTGTTCGCGTGCAATCACAGACTATACATTCCCATCTTGGGAAAAATATAAAGGAAGAAGAAGAAGAATGATAGATATATAGAAATATAAGAATGTGGAAGGCTGATTTGATTTCTTGAAGGAGAGTATGTTGTGTAAGAATACTTCTTAAACACAAGAGTATCCTTAAGTATACTATGATGGTTGTTAGGTAGAGATGGTAATCGAAGTGAAAAGTATGATTGATTTTTTGTGCTTTGTGAAGAAGGAAAATGATTGTAAGTATGTGTTGAATTGTTAAATCAAAGTGAGGGGTTTAGGATGGATCTAATCGAATCATTATATTGTTCTATGTAAATATTAAGTTAGTGGGGGCTTGGATGGAGAGGACGGTGATACGAAAGGAAGTAGGTAAAAATAAATGACTGAAGTTAGTGAAATAACAAGTACAAGAACTAAGCGAAAGTATTGTAATGAGGTGCTCGCTAGTAAACACGTTGAATGTGAACGAGTTGATACTGAACAATCTGGGGCAAATGAAGGAGGAAGCAATTGTTAGTAGTGCAAGGAAGTGTGTGGATGTGCTATAGTATGGAAAGTAAGAATGTAACAGTGAATTGTGGAAATAATAGGTGATGAATGCGTTAAAGGTTAATAAAGTGAAGCGTGGTTAATGTAACTAAACAAAATTGTAATGAAGTTTTTTTTTTTTCCCAAAAAGAAAAAAAAGATTGCCCCTTTGGAAAAATTTTAAAATTATAATAAAAGGAGGAAAAAAGAAATACTAAAAGGTCAATACGTAGGAAAAACAAGAGGTAAATGAACATTTGAAGGAGGATGAATTAGGACATACATAGAATGAGGAAGCTCTTTTCTGGAAGGAAGGGCGAAGGGTTAAGAATGAGAAAAGGCGATCTGTCTTAGAGTAATGAATATGGGATTTTGGTGCTTTTTACTGAATAATTGATGTGAAGGGGAGTTGGAAAAAGAATCACCTTCGAAACTCTGCACAATACTAACATAATGAGAGGTTTAGTACCCCCTGTGGTTTTTGATGGTGCCAAGAAAGGATAAAAAGGTATTTGGGATGAGGTTATTTAGCAGGGATGGCAGGTAATGGGTAGATGTGAGAAAGTTGCAAGAATGGTAAATCCTGGCAGTGTAAGATGAATTACTGAGTGAAAGTTGATTGCAAGAGGGCGGAGGCGTAGAGGGTTGATTATGATCTGTATTTGGAAGTTTGTGTAATAAAGTTTTATGGAGGGTATGAGTTCCAAGGATTGAAGAGAAGCGGTAATCATAGACCCTTATATAAGGTCAAGGAGAAAAGGGGAAATCTGTATGAAATTATAGGGAATATAGTTACTGAGTGTTGTATGAATATGTATAATTGCTGGTATTTTGGTCGAAAGAGGCGTCGAGTGACTGAAGCTGATTGGTAAAGAACAGGGTGCGTTTAGGGAGTGGTAGAGGATGTTGGTATAATCTTGTACATATGAAACATAATGATTGATGAAAATAGGGAAAAGAAGAATAAATTATTCTAGGTTTATGGATTTTCAACAGGTATTGAAGAGTTATAGGATAAGTGATATTATGGGTTTTGATTAGCTTTGATGAAAAAGATTGTATGACGATAGTGAAGCGTGTGTAAGAATAAATGTGTCAATGGTGATTGGTTTTAGGATTAATAGCGGAGTGAGGCAGGGTTGTGTTTATGTCTCCTTGAGAGTCATGTATGTATAACGATGAACGTATCAATAAAAGTAAAAGAGGATGTAGAGCATGAAAGTAGATGATATAGAATGTAGATGTTGGAATTAGGTTTATATTTAATTCATATCCTGATGATTCTGCTTCCTTTGCGCGAATTTGGAAGATAGAGTTTTGAGAAGATTGGGTAGAGAGTTTTTGGAAGGTATGGTAACAAAGGGTTTTGAAGTAAACGTAGATAAGAGTAATAGGTTATGGTTTGAGTGAGGACGAGTCTCAGTGGAGTATATAGGATGATGAGCAAATGATGCAAGTGTCTGAGTTTAAATATTTAGGGTAATTTGTTGGATGAAAGGAACGGATGATCAGAGTGCCGTACGGAATTGTGAATGCAGGAAGGTTCTGTGCATATTGAATCGTGTTTAGTGTATGCCACAAAGACTTGAGTTCACTATCTTACATGAGGGTATGTTGTTACTCTGTGTATTCGTATATTGGTAGTGAGTAGAGACTATGTATGTCTGGAATAACAAGTATATGATCTAAAGTTTCAAATGTGTCAGTATGACAGATCTTAGGGCATGCAAGGTGTGAGATAGAATTAATAATAATGAGGAATGAATAAAGTAATTAGAAAGTGTGATGTGAAAAAAGAGGTAAGATGAGTAAGAATAAATAAAAAGCTATGTTGAGATGGTCTGTCACTGAATGTGTCAGAGGAGGCATTAATCTTAGCGACGGTTGTTAAGCGGATTGTATGTGGAGAGTTGTGTTGGACCGACCGGCTGTGGCTGAGAACCGAAGAGAAGTGGATTTGAGTCCCGGGAACGAGTATTATCTTGAGAAGGAGAGAAATGTGAGTTATTGGCAGAGGTGAGAATATAAGGTGCATGATTAGGAGGGAATGGGGGTTTGTATGGGGGCATAATTGGTTGTGGACCCACTCTGGCCAGAGGGATGAAACCCTTACATTGACATTACCATAGTGATGAGGGTCCGTTGCGGTCCCATGAAGCTCTAGGTGGATTTCTGTCTGTGACAGTTTTCCACTAAATTAAGTAACAGAGGGGCGTAGGGCTAAGGCTTTCTTTTTCGCATTGTTGTCATACTCTTCACCTGAACTGCTTTTTCTTTTTTTGTTCCCCGATGACTTGTGCGCTCCTTACTTATCTGGAAAAAAAGTGGATAAAATAAGAAAGAAAGAAGACAGATAAGAATATATATTAAATATATATATAATATATATATATATATATATATGATATATATATAATATATATATATATATATATATATTAATAAATATAATTATATATATAATATATATGTATATATTATATATATATATAATATATCAATTTTGATGAACTGGGCAAAGATACGATTTACTCTGGCTGCTTTCGAGTCGTTCGTTTTTTGGGTGGAGGCTAAGGAAAAAGGTGGATGGAGTTGTATGTTTATATTAATGTTGTAGTGTTGAGTGGCAGGGAAGATGGTGTTAACATTCTGAGTAAGAAGTAATATCAGCACAATAGTGATATTATTTCGTTTGACCTATTGTGTCAGCAATTTTTTTGAAATAAAGACATGAATGGGCGGTTTGGTATTAAGGGTCTCTAACAATAGATTGTGAGTCCCAATTATGTCAATTAATAAAACATTTTACCGGAAAATATTTTATTTCCTGATTTGAGGCTAAGTAGTCATGTGGGCGAGAGCCTGCGTATTGCACTTTATTGCCTTATTTTGCAACTATATCTTAATGCTTTTTGTAACTGAGATCATACGTTATTATAAAGTCTATGCTTAACAGGGGTCAATCAGATCTACAATAAATAAGGGTGAAGGACCTTATATGCATATTATTACAGAACTTTAAAACCCTACAATTTTAATGTGATCACGAACATTTTGAATGAAATAGGAAATTTTTCAATATTCCTTTACAAATATGTAACTTTAAAGGGAATTAATTTTAAAATGATCCTAAATTCTTCCGATGGTATAATACTCTTGATATCTGATAAGGAGTTTCCCCTAAATAACGGCACAATACCTGAAATAGGAAAATCAGTTAATTAATGAGTAAGTTGCGTAACCTGGGTGAAATTATAATAAGAGTTTAACTACTATAGCCTAGTGATGTTTCGGATGTTAAATTATTAATATACACGGATGTAGGTATG
>JABUQX010095197.1:0-7500 GCA_015478945.1 Trachelipus rathkii
TTGAAAAGTAGCAATCATCTCATAAGTATGATAAGGCAATAGCCCTCATTTTCTGTCATGCCCTTATTTATAATTAACAATTTTTTAAACCACAAGTCCACCCGACATTATTATTAAATAGTACTTTGGTGAACTTGGATCCGGGGTTTTCCGGTAAATCTCAATCTCAAGGGCAAGGAGGTACCAGCACATTGTTCCACCACGCTCCGAGAAGCTAATTGGCAAGTAACTTATTTCTACATCGGTAAACAAGAACATTTAAGGTAATATAAATTTAATATTTTTGATTAAAATAGTGAGAAAAAAACTAATTAATGAGATCCGCGGTGGTGGAAAAGAGCCGGACATTACTACTCCTTCACAAAAATAGTAAAAGAAACTTTTCTTTGAATCATTATTCTAAATGAAATAGAATTTTTTCGAAATAATCTTTGTAATTTTTCCAAACGTTTAACAATTATATATACAGTGGAAAAAATATCTATTTGCAGTATCCCTAGATTGTATGAGAATACTCCATTTCGATCTCTTACGATCTTTTTATCCGAAAACATAATTTAGCTGAAAGATATATATTATCTTATCTCTTTTTATCAAATGTGATCTCATAAGCCTACAGTGAATTTATAATGTTAACTATATAATACTAACTTGCCTTATATTAAAAAGTGCATTTAGTGAACGATTTAAACGTGATTAAAAAGTTTTAAATACTTAAACAAATTCTCTAAAAAGTGGCATAGCGCATCGCGCAATCAGATTGCGCCCACAAGTGAAGATTTGCTAGATCTACTTGACATTTGTCGAGATTTGCTGATAATTTTCTTGTCATTATTTATTTTCATGATCGTTTTTTCTTTTGAAGAAATGACCCAGATGTACTTTTATTTTTTAGTTTGAGTTTGTCGACCTGAAAAGTCCTGTTCTTTTCTGAGGAAATGAACTAGGTACAGTTTAACAGCTTTTAATTATAGTCTTTGATATGGGCACTAATATATTCAAGACTTAATTTATGTCAGAGGAGATTTCAATTTTTTAAAGGATAATTCGAGGTTGTACCTTTGTATATTAAATAATCGACTATTAAAAAAAAATTGCCCTTATTCTTTATTAAGTCCTTCTCCGAGAAATTGAATGAGGAGATGTAAACTTCTTAAATCCTACTTTTTAATAATTGATTACATAATCGTTTGACAATTAATTTCGAATTAATTTATCGATTAATGAGTCGCTAACTTGTTTCACAGAAATAGACCTCGTACTGGACTCTTTTGAGATTTTGTGTGTTAATTGTTTATAAACAATATCAATTTATGCACTTTAAGATATATCTGAAATAATGCCTATTTATTCGCCGCTAGTCAAGTGAAGCATGAAGTAAATAGATTTCTGAAGGTAAAGAGCTTTTTTTTTTATAAGGGATTAAACAAATCTGTTTATCTATTTTTTTTTGTAAAGTATTTTCATATACTATTATTAATATTAATGTTAATGAGCTTTTCTTCTTAATATAATTCGAAAGACATGTAAACCAAAGTCTTGTGTTTATTAAATATCGTATTGTTAACATTCATCAATATATCCGGACTTAAATCACAAGCTGTCGCTCGCGATTTTGCGTTCCTAACTTTCGTAAGTAAAATAGGCTTTATACTTACTTTGTAAATGGTTCGGGTATGTATGATATAGATTATATAAGACACATGGGATATATTCGTAATAATTTATGTGTTACAAAACAAAGATTGCTATATGAAAGACTTAAAGGATAGTACCTTAATCCTTTTAAAACACAAGCTCAATAAATTCACTAAATTTCAAAAAACAGACAGGCTCTTCATAGAAGGTTTAGGGTTATCTGTGCCTTGAAATTATAAGTTTTTTGGCACCAACATTCTATAATTTCATCAAAGTAGATTTAAACAGAACAAACAACAATAACTGTCCTGCGAACGTTAACGTTTTTATTAGAATATTGCAAAAGATCCTCCCATCCACTTAGACAAAAAACAATATAAAAATAATAGGTAACAGGTAGACTATGGTAAGGGTGGGCGAGTTTAATACATTAAAGCAGTTGGTGGTCAGACTTGTACTGCTGTTTTATTTAGTGTGGCAGAGCTTCTATCCCGTAGCCATAATTCAAATAAAACATAAATATGTCTTTTAGAAAGAAAATTAAAGAAAATGTAAGTTTTAATGATTAATTAATTCTTATTTTTAGGGATATCTTAGACATTAGTCAGGCTAAAGAGAAGGTATTCTGCTGTATAAGCACTTTTAACCTTATTCCAAATTATAAAAATCATAATATTTTATAAACAGAGAAATAGGAAAAATAAAAAAAACCCATTTCACTACGAATCGAAATGAACTTCTCTGAAATTCCTCCTTATAGCTCTTCTCCTACACCAACCGAAAGCTTAGATGAGAAAATAAAAAGTTCCCGCTGAATGTAATTGCAGCTCGATGCTGAAACCGAGAACGCGATGGTAGAAAACAAGGAAGAATACGCATACACTTACACCTCTCGCCCACGAATATGCGTTGCTTGCTGGTTTCTTTCTCCTAATACTCTCCCTGCTAAAGTATCTCCCAATGAGTAGATAGATTTTAACCGTTTTATATTGTATAATTGGGTGGTTACTTTTTGAGAAAAAAAAGACTAAAAATTGCCTACGTAAAGGGATAATTAATTTTGTTTTCTCTTTTTTTTGCCTACTTCCAGGCAGTTTGGCGTTGTGGAGTTTTTATATGTAAATTTACTTATTTTCCATACATCTTGTTGTGGTTTTTCAAATAGTATTATGCAGTCATACATATGTTAAAAAGTTATATAGTTGAATAGCAATAATATAAAATTTATTGGAGAATTTGGAATAAATAATTACATATGAATCTAGACACATATTAGATGTTTTTATATTGTTGAGAAAATAGCTCATTGAATAGAAACAGGATGAACTTAAGCAGAGATAAAGAAGAATGAAATTTATGTTTTTCCTATCTATTCGATGCGATAAATTAATAGATTTTTTGTGGTCAAATTTTTTTTTCAGTTTATGATTTTTTGTTTTTTTTTTCTCATCCAAAATTCTATTCTTGGCTTATTTATAATTTAATGATTTTTATATTTATATAAAAAAATCTAGTTGTAGTTCATGTCTGTGTAAATCCACGAAATATTAATTAATGTTAATATTGACGGAAAAACCAACTTGCAATATATAAAATGAGTAAAAACGAAAAATATCTATAATTTGACAAACAATATTTTAAAAAACATTATACTATATTATAGTAACAGATATTATATTACAATATGTTATAAGGAAAATTATATGTAATAAAGTTTATAGACATAATTTGTAATTTAATAGCAAAGAAGTAACAGGCTGTGCTAAAACAGTAAACCTACAATTTCTGATATGTTTTGTAGAAGCTTTTAAACAGTATTGACACACTGCTATGTAAAACTGCCTACCACATGAGTTTGTACTATTTTTTGATGGGGATATTGAATAAAGTTGAGTTTGCAAGTTTTTTTAAATCAGTTTATGAATATAGTTGGCAATAACCCTAAACTTAATGACTCTGTTAAATTAATGTATTTATTGAGCTTCTTAAAGGACTATCCTTTAAGTATAGTGTCTCATTTATCTATCATACCCGAACATTACAAAGTAGCATTAGAATTGTTGAAAGCGGAATATTTGGATGTAACTACTATAACAAATGACTTGTTTGCTTCATTGATAGCTATTAATATAGAATCCAAATATGATAAAGATTTTATATCTTTAAAAAAGGCTTTAAATAAAATCAGGGCAATTATTTATGATCTTAAAGTGCATAAATTGGATTTTACCATCTCAAAGAGTCCAGGCTGTTGTTTCGTTGTCACATATAGTGGTTTAAGAGCTTCCCAAAATTTTTTTCTAAAGGACCTTAATAAGAAAAGTAAGGTCATCAATTATGCCTTGACCATAAATTAAGTTCTTGAAAATTATCAAGATATAATAAAAGCTTTAATATGTACTAGTTCTTCCTCAGAAAGAACAGTAGGTGACAAACTCAAACTAAAAAATAAAAGTACACCTGTCATTTCTCAAAAAGAAAAAACATCACGAAATAATGCTACAATTAAACAGCATTCTTTGGCAAATTTTCAAACCTCGGGTAGTAAAGTAAAAGAGGCTGAGAAAATTTGTAAATTATGTTCTGGGCCACATTCATTGGGACTATGTCCTGTATATAATAATTTTGAAAGTCGAATTGATAGAGTTAAAGAGTTGGGGTTGTGTGAACAATGTGCTGGTAACCATCCGCAAGCACAATGTTTTGGTAAAAATAATAAAATGAGGTTTCCATGTAAGTGTGGAAGTAAGTCACACATACAACCATTGTGTAATGTTAATAATAGTGAGGTGGTAAATAAAACGACCAATCATTGCATAACTTTCCATCAAAGTTTGGAGAATGAATATATTCCTCCTACCACGTCATTAAATATGGTTTTCAATGGTAATGAAAAAACTTTCAGATGTTTGATTGATACAGCTTCTAGTAGGTCTTATATTTCAAGAGAAGCTGCTGAAAAGCTAATATCTAATATAAATAGTCTTCCTATAATAGAGTATGAGGCTCAAACATTCATTGGTTCTAAAATTAAAAAGTTTCATCAAACATTAATTGGTGTTAGAGTATTTAAAAGAATAGTTTTCATTCCTTTTCTGATAGATGATGAATTAAACATAAATTATAAAGTAGATGGCATTTCTGATGTTATTAAAAATATGAAACTTAATGGTTTAAATTTTGCTGATAGTAATTTTAATAATTCTAATGTAAGTAGTCATATTAAAGTAGATGTTTTGCTTGGAATAGAAATAATAGATTTGTTTCCATCCTTTGAAACTGTCCCTTTTGCAAGTGGTCATTGTTTACATATTGGCAATAATAAATTAATTCCAATAGGTAATATTTATCATTTTTAAAGTAGAGAACAAATTGTGCGCTTGGTTGAAACCAGAAAAAGTAAAAAAGTTAATAATTTTATAACTCAGTCAAAAGTTGAAACAAATAATGCCATAATTTCTATAAATGATTTTGAATGTAACAGTAGGAGGCTAGATACACAAATGTATTTTGTGTTGGAACCATCCAAGAGTTATTTTAATCCCATTGAGCAATTTATTGATTCAGATATTGACAATGGCTTGGAAAATCTGTTTAGCCTGGAATCACTAGTCATCAAACAGGACGAGGACGTTCTGAACACTGTAGATAAATGTCAAGTTCAATTATTTAATCAGAATATGATTTTCAAAGACAACCATTATCATGTAAGCCTTCCTTGGTATCAGAATAAAATAGAATTAGTTCTATAATTTTAAACATATCTTTAATATAAGGCTAATAGAGTGTTGAATAAATTAACTCAAATATTTAATAAGTAAAGTACAATAAAGTCTTTGAAGATCAATTGAATGATAAAATAATTGAAAAAGTAAATATAAATTTTAATGATCTTCAGATATTTGTAAATATAAATTTATTCCTCATCGTCCTATAATAAGGCAATCGGAACAAGTAACCACTAAAATAATACCAGTTTTTAATTGTTCCCTTAAAAGTAATAAAACTCTTCCATCTTCGAATGAGGCTGCTTACAGTGATTATGACCTCATGAATTCACTTTTAAAGCTACTACTTGTGTTCAGAACGAATCGTACTGTTGTCATTAGTGATGTAAAACAAGTGTTTTTAATGATAAGGTTAAAAGATGAAGTGGATATGAATAGGTTCACTTTCTTATGGTTTAACAACGGGCAATTAGAAGCTTATAGGTACCTCACTTTAATATTTGGGTTTACATCTTCCCCATTTATACTGCATTATATAATGAAATATCATGCTTCTAAGTATCCACATGATAGATGTACTGAAATATTATCCTCAGGCTTCTATGTGGATAATTTAATATTTACAAGCATGCAAGAAGAAAGTGAGATAGGAGGTATATATCATCAATGTAATAAACGAATGACAGAGGGGGGTTTTATCTTGAGATCTTGGAATAGCAATTTGGATGCTTTGCGTGTTAAGTTCAAGGAAGAAAACTCCTTTGTAGAGCACTCAAGTTGTTGTGAAAAGATCTTGGGATATAGTTTCAATGTGGTGACTAACTGTATGCATATCAATAAAGTAAAATATCTGGAGTGTTTCAACTAAGCGTCAATTGTTGTCTGAGATTTCCAAGCTTTTCGATCCTCTTAACTTTTCTCTTTCTATTTTGGTTAGGGGTAAATTGTTGATGAGACAAGTTGGCAACAAAAGATAGCTTGGGACGAGAAAGTGCCTGATGAGATACTAAAAGAGTGGTATAAACTACGCAATAACTGTGAAACATCTGGATACGATTGCAATACCTAGGAGGGCTCTTTCTGAAGGGAATAAGTATGGCTTGCATCTTTTTTGTGACAGTTCTGATAGTGTTTATGGATTTGTATGTTATGGAGTGGATGATGATAACAAAAGCTCCTTTATATTTGCTAAAGCCAAGGTAGCTCCTTCCAATAGGCCTAGGGAGTTAAGTATCCCTTCCTTGGAGCTGATGGGGGTTATTTTGGCCTGCAAATGTTTACCAATATTTTGGAAGCATATCAATATATTTATTTTGCGTTAATTAATATTGCTGGATCACAAGTAGTTTGAGCTGGTTACTAACAGAGACAACCCAAAGTAAAACTAAGTTTTTAAAAAATAGAACAAACGAAATGGATGGATTAATCACTTCCATCAGTAATAAGTATAAAATAAATGTTTATTATAAGTATGTAAATACAGCAGAAAATTCTGGTGATTTTTTAACTAGGGGATTAACTTTTAAAAAGTATAAGGAAATATTTGCCCTTTGGTATCATGGTCCTGTTTGGCTCACCAATAATTTGGATAGTTGGCCAAGGTATCCATTGTTGAGTGTACCACAAGAATCTTTACCTCTACTAATGGTAAATGTAAGTATTGTTAATAATACATGTATTAGTATTTTAGATGTAAGCAAATATTCATGCTATCGAAAAGTCTTAAGAATCACTGCCTGGATTTTTAAATGGCTTAGTAAAATTAAAGTAAATGTTGATTACCAACAAAAGTCTGTAAGGTATTGGCTAAAATAAATCAAATTCAATCCTTTGCTAATGAAATTAAATTTTTGAAAGAATATAAACAAAGTAAAAGTAACTTCCTTGAAAGATTCAGAAATTCCTCCCTTAGTTTTGAACTTAAATCTTTTCTTTGACGAAAAGGGCTTTTTGAGAAGTAAGGGCGGGATTAATAAGGCTCTTCTTATTAACTATGAACAAGCTAATCCTATATTAATGGCAAGAAATCATGGCTTTACATTGCTATTTATAAAATATGCCCATGAGCAAGTAAAGCACCTTGGCATTGGTACTACTCTTAATTATATCAGAAATCAAGGTATGTGGATACCTA
>JABUQX010095197.1:15000-17500 GCA_015478945.1 Trachelipus rathkii
ATATTCATATATTAACGTGCTTATTTACTTAGCATGATTTCTATAATACAATAGATCTCAAATTATACTTTTACTTACCCTGTGGTGACCCTGCCCGAGTGTGAGCTAGGAGATCTGCAAAGGTTAATGTCAGATGACGGTACTTATATCTTCTGGAAAGAGTAATCTTTCAGAAGTAAACGGCGGATTTCCTTATAGCTCATTGTAGTCGGGTGGTAACACACCTGCTTTACCATCAGGGAGGGTGTGATTCAAAACCCATACTCTCAATAAAAAATGAAATATAGGGGTTTTATATATATATATATATATATATATATATATAATATATATATATATATATATATTATAAAAATATATATATATATATATATATATATATATATATATTATAATATAATATAATATATATATATAATATTTATTATATATATATAGTAGTAAAACATTAAAAAAAGTTTTCAATTTTTATGGAAAGTCGACTTTACAGGTCCGAAACAGCACCGATCCTCGAAAAAGCCAAATATTTGCCGATCTGTATGTTTGTTAAAAATGTTGTAGGAGTGGCAAAATTGAAGCGAAACATTGTTTAAAAATTTAAAAAAAAAAAAAAAAAAAAAAAAAAAAAGGATGATGAACAGTTCCAATTTTAAAAAAAAAACCCTTTTTTTTTTTTTTTTTTTTTTTTTTTTTTTTTTTTTTTTTTTTTTTTTTTTTTTTTTTTAGAGAGTAATAGCTATTTATAATATTTTAGAGCTGATGAGTCACGGTCTTATCTACTGAGAACTGACCATCTCTTTTTACGCCAGTAGATAATTCTTAGAAGTTGCGTCAAAGGTACGTTGTGATGATGGAGGTATGATTCGAGCGACCAACCTCCCGAGCATCTTCAGTTGTAGTACCTATAGAAAAGAGATACTGCACCAACATCACGTCGCTGTGATAAAGGGTCAAGAGAGTTTGAAAGTAGGAGACAGTTTATTAGCTTTGTTTTTTTTTTTAACTTTATCCAATCGAAGGGTGAATCCGCGATGTGAGAACAACAGAGAAAAAAAATTCCGTACGCTGAACACAACTCAGCTTCTTTGAGGCATCTAAGCAGCCGTTGTGAATATGAGTTTCCCAAAGAATTAAATTATAATATATATATTATAATATATATATATTATATATAATATTTTACTATATATATATACTATATATTATATATATTATATATATACTATATCATATAAACTTTATTTAGTAGTAATTCCCTCTCATATTTACGAATCCTCTCTCCAATACTAATAACTAATTTAAAGATTTTCACACATTCTCCTGTATTCTTACGCTTCATTTTGTTTAAAGCGTCGTTGTCGAATGTGGAGGCATTGAAACCGTAGTGAATGCCAAAACAAGGGGACAATAGGGGGATTTGGAAAGGAGAGAAAATATATATATTATTTTATACTATATATAATATTATATATATAATATAAATATATATATTTATATATATATTATATATATATATATATATATATATATATATATATATATATAACTTTAGGCACAGGTGTTGCCAGTTCGCCCCCTGACCACCATCATCAGAGTGGCCACACCTCACTAAGATACCTCGGTCGACGCTCCGTCCTCCTCCACAGATCGCTTAAAGCTGTGATTTCCCAGGTTGTTCTGGGGTGATAGTTAGAGGGACAGACTAGGAAACAGTGTATCCATTCGCGGAGCCTAGTTGCATTATATGCAGATTTTTGAGGTATTTGGTTAATGTTGAATCTAATTTTCATATATTTTAAAGTTTGGTGGTGACCGCATTTAGTAAATTGTTTGTTTGTTGGTTTAAATATTGTTTAGGAGTGTGTGAATTTGTTTGGTGTATGAATGTTACTCCCTTGTGGGGTATGGATGTTGCTAAGGATTTGTTTGTATAAATAAGGCTGGGAAAGATTAGGCTGTTTTTAGTCCTGTGGTGAGTGGGGTTTGAAAGTGCAGGATGACAGGTTTGCTATGTAATTCTCTATATTTTAGCGGTAAATTAGTGCCTATCATTCTAGGTGTTTGTCTATAGTAGTATCTTGTTTTGTCTTGGTAAATGTAGCTTGAGGGTGTTTTAAGTGTACATTCCTGTTATAGTTCGTCCTTGTTTTGCGTCGTTGGAGTTTTTCTCGTGTTTCCATTGGTTAAGGTCGATGACTATCTGGTGAAGCGTAGTATAGTGATTGTGGATAAACGTTTTATATATGGTGGTGTATATCCTGTTTGCTAATTTTGATGTTAAGTATTGCTATGGTTCATAGAATACTTAGTTTCCTGTTTGCCATATTGTAATTATTTCCTGTTTCAGCATAAAAGTTTTTGTGTGTATCCAGAGTTACTCTCTACATATTTTAAAGTGTTTTTTTTTTAGTGGATAGCGATGTAATTTATGAAGATTGGGGTTAGGCAGATCGAGTTGGCAAACTCTGTTGTGATTAGTGTGATAGAGGACGTTTGGTGA